>ML795247.1:349836-360046 GCA_009831015.1 Picea engelmannii
AAAGGATTTTATACACTTTCTATAAATTTTTGGCAATTTTTAAGGTAAAATAATTTTATTCTATGGAATTTGGGAAAATAGTTTTTAGAAAAAAAATGGAAATTGATGAATCTTTTTTTGGGAGAAACCATGGAAAATTAGTCCATTGGTCAAATTTATCCCCTAAAATCATTTATGCTTGCCAAATATTATACATTGCATTTAATAAAGTACACTTCTATTGACAATTCAATAAGTCAAATTTTCAACAAATCTAAATTTAAAACTGTGATCAATTTTTCAAGCATCTAGTAATATAAAATGAGGAAAACATCGTAAAAAAAATTTATACTACTTGGATCATATACTAGCATACCCCCAAGAGGGGAAAGGAAACCCCCAAGTGAATTGAGTGATTTTATTTTTGGATGGAAAATGAATATTTCACAAAGTTAATCTTCATCCCTCACCTCACAAAATATTTTCAACAATACTGTAATTCCAAATTCTAATAGCTTAGGTGTGTACCACCTGCAATAATCACAAATATGTGATTGTGACTTTTTCCAGAAATAAAAGAGGAAGAAGATGTAGCAATTAAAAGGGTGAAGAGACAATTATGGATGTAATATCCCCAAGAACGAGCCCTGTTGTAATCATGTTTATGAATTGTAAATCATGTTTTGCAGGCTGGTGAGCCAAGTATTGATAAGCTGGTGGGCTTATGTGTTTATTAGGCCGGAGAGCCTAAGTATTAAGGCCAGAAGCCTGATTTTGTATATGTAATTATGCAGATCATTAATATAATATATGAACATAGCTACGTGCAGACCAACCACGAAGAAAGAGTGATGGGGGACTAAGCTTCCACAGAGAGGGTAAGGGAAAAAGGGGCTGGAAGGTTGGAAGGGGGGGGCTAAGCTTAGGGGCTTGAGTCCTTAGGAATAATAATAATATATTATTCCAAAAGCTATGTGAAATGTATGTTTTTATCCTAAGTTCTTGGAAGGGGGAACATGTGCAAAAGGGAACACATGTTGATGGAGTGCATGCAGCCTCATGGGTGACATGTGTCAGCCCAGGCACATGCAATTTAACCCAAGAATTGAGCCGTGATGGGGGTTCGTTCCCCATTATGCCGTCCACTGTCTGAGCCGAGGACCTCTCCGTCTGAGTTATGTAAGTCTCACACAACTCTGGAACTTGAAGCCTGTGATGTTTTCTTGAAAAGATGATACACCCTCTACTCGAACTATTGAGTCTGTGTTCGACCTCTGTGTGAATTTCTTATCACGCATCCTGCAAATGGGTGTTACCTGAACCATGTTGTGTCTTAGTGGCTTGTTTCCTTTTCCTGGTTCCACACCCAATCTTCCTCTTATTGATTTCAACCGCGAGTTAGCCAAAAGTTGTTGCTACTACTGTTATCTTTAACTTGCGGTAATTGAGTTGAAAACGGATTGAAGAACTGGGTTGTCAGGCCTGTGGTAGAAGAGGCAGGTTGTCAGGCCTGTGAGAAACTCTCTCCGGGTGAGGGAGTATGTTGGGGAGTGGTTTTCTCCCAGAGAGAGTCTAGCACCAGCTATGAAGCTCTGAGAATTCCTGATCCGACCTATTGTCGAGGCCCAGAAAGGAGGTGAAGCACCGATGGACTGTGCTTGTGAAGGTGTATACTCCCAAGTTGAACATGCATGTGGGGAATGAGAGTCTGTGAGTAGTGGGTGTAAGAAGGATTCTGGGGAGAATCCATTTGATCGCTCTGTGCAGTTTTCTTGTAACCTCAGCCTAGTCTAGAATTCCCTTACCTTAGGTGGAGATTAGTCCCAGCTTGAGGGTGACCCACTATTGAGCGTGATGAGCAGTGAGGTCTAAGGCTGAAAGGTTCGTGGAAATTCTGCACATGGTTGGTGGAGCTACTATAGTTTCAAAGATAAGTATATGCATGTGTTTAATTTCAATTAAAATGCATGTCTGTGATGCTTGCAATATTATCATGTATTCAGTTGCGATGATATTTACTGTTGATTCCATTAATTCTGTATGTTAGAAATAATTATATGTTTACTCTGTTAATCCATTTAACTCATTTAAATGCATACTATATAAGTATGATAATGTTTCCCATAGTAGCGTTGCCTGAAAAAAGTGGGTTGATGGTCAAGGACATTACAATATGGTATCAGAGCCCAAGGTTTCAACGCTGAGCCTGAATGGGCTGGATAAGTGGTCTTTGGACCCAAGGTTTCAAGAGGAAATTGTGTCTAGAGGACTAATTTTGAACCTTAGAATGTTTTTGAGTGCCAACGGGTTACTTGGTTGTGTACGAAGCTCAGGAGAAGTAGCGGTAGAATAAAACCATAGTCGGTGTGTTATTTGACCACAAAGAGAGGGCACACAACACTTGGGGTGTTGGAGTCGTAGGATCTGTTCGGAAAGAAAAGAAAAACATTTACGGTCATTAGATCCAAAGAAGGTGCTGGGAGGATATCCGAGAAGATTTTCGGGAGTTCAGTTGTTGAAAAAAGCGGGGTGCGCTGAGGCACAAACCCCCAAAACTCGAAACTCTGAAGTCCCGAGAAGATCTACACCGTAGATTTTGGGAAAAGAACTCGTTCGTTGGATCGAGTAGAAGAGCAAAGAGTAATTTCGGGAGTTCAACTATTGGGAGAAGTGGGATGTGTTGATGCACAAACTCCCGAAGCCCAAAATCGCAAAATCTCGAAGAGCAGAAGTAGAGGGTCAGGTTGACGTCACTTGGATGGATGTGCACCCATGGGATGTGTGCCACGTGCCAGTGGGTCCCGAAGGAAAAGCAGACGCAGTAGAGCTAGATGGAATCACCTGAGTAACGTGGACCTTCTTAAGTACACCACGTGTCACCACCGTGGTTGGTGACAACTGTGTTGTGGGCTTGGAGGCTATAAAAGGTCGGAAGTTCAGAAGTCGGGAGTTGGAGAGGGAAGCGAGTGTGGGAACCTCCAGGACCGAAATCCCGAAACCCCGAGAGCCGAAACTTCGAAGTCTCAATTAGAGAACCTTGAGATCTAGCGCTTGGTCACGACCCATGGTCGTGTGGGTTTGGAAACTGAGAGAAAAAGGGCTAAGGCCTGAGTGCACTACGGAGCCGAGCAGAGATCGAAAAATGGAAACTAAACATTTTCTTGAATCAAGTTGTTTATGAATGTTGTGGGATTTGTTAAGGAATGATGACCTGACAAATTCTGGGACTGAGTGCAAAAGAAATGGAAAGGGAACGGGCTGCTTCCAGTTCCGAGGACGAAGCAAAAGGAATGGATGTTCATTTGGGAGTTGAAGGATCAAACTCCAATGGCCATGGAGAAGAGATAGATAAGGAAAGAAACATGAGGAAGATCATTGAAGGATTATAAAAATATGCCCAAACTCGCTGAGTAGATAGCAGAAAACTCAGAAAAGATCAGGAAAAACAAGGAGAATTCAACATAAAGTTGTCAAAGAGTTTGGAGAGAATAAAAAAGAAGTTGGATAAGGAGAGTGACTCGAGCAGAACAGGAAGTTGCCAAGCTTCTGAGGGAAGAAGGTCAAGGAGTGTGGGTAGACACTATCATCATTCCCAAGGTCGCTCCAAGAGAAGGACACACAGTAGTTCAAGCCCATCCCCTACCAGAAAGCATAGGAGATCTAGAGTGGATGAATTAAAGGGAGAGATGAACAAGATTAAGCCTCCTACGTTTGATGGAGAACATCAGAAGGAGGAAGACACCGAAACATGGTTGCTTGGTATGAGGAAATACTTCCAACTACAGAATTATTCCTCTCACGCAGAAGGAAGAATTGCGATGTATCAACTAAAAGGAAAAGCATCCATGTCGTGGGATCAACTTGTGCAGGTGCAACACATTAGAGAGAAAGATATCACTTGGAAGGAATTCAAGAGGTATTTCGAGAAGAAGTATTTGACTAAGAGATATTATGATAGAAATATGAAAGAGTTCTTTGAACTCAAACTAGGCAGCATGACCATTGATGAGTATGAATGTAGGTTTTTGGAATTACTGAAGTATGTTCTATTCATCAAAGAAGAAACTCTCAAGATTCAAAGGTATCTGAGTAGACTGCCACCTTCCATTGGGGACAAGATCCAATATGATGACCCAAAAACCATGGAAGAAATGATAAGAAGAGAGAATTCTTATATGAGCAAAAAAGAGAAAATCCTACCTTTCGGAAGGCTTGGGACGACCAGAGGAAGTTCAAGAAAGAACAGAGGCAGAAGGGAAACAAACCTCCCTTTTTCAGAAACGGTCCTCAAGGACAACCATCATTTAGAGAGTCGAGAATGGTTGAAGTAGGGGAACAAAGGCCAAGACAGACACCCATTCAATGTTGGGTTTGTTAGGGAAACCATAAGTACAGAGATATATGCATCCCTGGACAACAAGAAAGCTGGATTTCAATCACACATGATTGAAGTAGAAGGTATGATTAACAACCAACCATTTACTATTTTAATTGATTGAGGGGCTAGCCATAGTTATGTAGATCCTAGAGTGGTGGAAAGTTTGCATTTTTCAAGAAGCAAACATGAAAAGTCTTGGTTAGTTCAACTAGCTATAGGAACCAAGAGAAAATTCATTGAGTTAGTTAAGTCCTGTCTATTGGATATGAAGGGACTGAGCACAAAGGTTGAATTGAATGTTCTACCTTTAGGGTCTTATGACTGTCTAATTGGGATGGATTGGTTAGACCAACACCATGCCATCTTGGACTGTCTTAACAAGGCATTCACTTGCCTGGATGAGGAAGGGAATTATAAAACAGTCCAAGGAATTCCCAGAGTTGTTGCTATCAGAGAAATCTCAGCAATGCAGTTGAAGAAGTGCTACAGAAAAGGCTGTCAATTATTTACAGCCCATGTGGAGGAAACACCTAAGGATAAGGTGTCAAGTATTGGAGATCATGTGGTGCTAAAGGAGTTTGAAGATGTATTTCAAGAGGTACCCGTATTACCCCCGAAGAGAGATATTGTTTTCTCTGTAAACTTGATGCCTGGAGCAGCTCCAGTGTCGAAATATCCTTACAGAATGAGTACGCCATAGCTGAAAGAGTTGTCATTGCAGCTTGAAGAGATTCTGAAGAAGGGGTACATACGCCCAAGTGTGTCACCTTGGGGAGCCCCGGTCCTGTTCGTGAAGAAGAAGGACAGAACATTGAGGTTATGTATTGATTTCAGACAGTTAAACAAAGTAACTGTTAAGAACAAGTATCATTTGTCGATGATTGATGACCTCTTCGATCAATTGAAGAATGCGAAGATATTTTCGAAGACAGACCTCAAGCCAGGATATCACCAGGTAAGGATAAAGGATGAAGACATCAACAATACCTCCTTTAGAACAAGGTATGGTCATTACGAGTTCACAGTGGTGCCATTTGGGTTGTCAAATGCACCCATTGTTTTTATGTGTTTGATGAAAGGTGTATTCGGGGACTATCTAGACAATTTGTCACAGTCTTCCTGGATGACATTTTGGTGTATTCCAAGTCGGAAGAAGAGCATGAACGACATACGAGGATGGTGTTGCAGGTACTAAGAGAGAACCAACTGTATACCAAGTTGAGAAAATGCTCGTTTTATCATGAGCAGATCCATTACCCGGGGCATATTATTTCGAAGGATGGGATAGTTGTAGATCCTGAGAATATTGAGGCCATTAGAGAATGGTCAACGCCAAATAATGTGACAGAAGTCATATCATTTATGGGATTAGGTTTATCCCACGGTTCTCGAAGATATCTCACCCTATCACTTCCTTGCAAAGGAAGGAGAAGAAGTTTCAGTGGACAAAGAATTGTGAGAAAAGATTTTAGCAATTGAAGCAGTTGTTAACCTGTCCTCCAGTCTTGAGGATTGCAGATCCAAATGAAGATTTCGTGTCCTGCACTGATGCGTGAAAAGAAGGACTCGAAGGGGTCCTCAGTCAGAATGGATTCATAATTTGTTATGAATTCAGAAAGTTGAAAGAGCATGAAAGGAACTATGCAACTCATGATTTGGAGTTGGCCTCCATAATACACGTTCTAAAGAAATTGAGGCATTACCTCATGGGAAGGAGGTTCGAACTAAGGACAAACCATAATGGTCTGAAGTACTTGTTTGATCAGCCAACCTTGAATGTTAGACATAGTAGGTGGCTGGATTTTCTCTGTGAGTATGATTTTGATATCAAGCATATCAAAGGGAAGAAAAATAAAGTGGTTGATGCACTCAACAGGAAAGTGCATGAATTACATGCTACAACCATTAGCATGTACTGAACTGATATTAAAAGAAGGATTTTGGAGGCTACAAATACAGATTTGCAGTACAGGGATTTGATAGAAAAGATACAAGAAGGTAAGATGCCACAGAAAGTGGAGAGTTATAAATTGGAAACAGATGGAATACTTATGTACAAGAACATAATTTATGTACCTAATGTCCAGGATTTGAAACTCGTGATTTGGCATGAAATGCACAATGTGCCTTATGTTGGGCACCATGGATATCAGAAAATTGTGGCAGCAGTCAAGAGCCATTACTTTTGGCCAAATATGAAGAAAGATATTGTTGAATACATCGCCAAATGTATGGAGTGCCCAAAGGTTAAAGTTGAGAATAGGCACCCAACATGGTTGTTGCAACCTTTACCCATTCCTGAGTGGAAGTGCGAGGTAGTGACAATGGATTTCATCACGGGATTGCCCAGAACAGGCAAGCAACATGATTCAATCATGGTGGTAGTGGACAAGCTTATGAAATCTTGCCATTTTATTCCACTAAAGACTACTCACAAGGCAGTGGATGTTGTTGATATTTTTATGAGGGAAGTAGCATGATTGCACGAAATCCCTAAGACAATTGTGTTTGACAGAGACCCAAAATTTACCTCAAATTTCTGGAAGGGGTTGTTCAAAGGATTCATAACGAATATGAACTTTAGCACAACTTATCATCCTGATTCTGATGGAAAGACAGAGAGGGTGAACAGAGTAATAGAAGACACGCTAAGGATGTATGTGATGGACAAACCATCGAAATGGGAAGACTACCTGCACTTGGTAGAATTCGCTTGCAATAATGGGTATCAAGCATCATTGAAGATGAGCCCATTTGAAGCACTTTATGGAAGAAAGTACAATACTCCAATAAGATGGGATAATCCAGTTGACAGGGCAGTAGTTGCACCAGAGTTTCTCAAGGAAATGGAAGAAAAAATGCTAAAAATTAAGCAGAATTTAAAGGATGCCCAAGACAGGTAGAAAAGTTATGCTGATAAGAACATAAGAACATAATCCACAGAGAGTTTAAAGTGGACGATCATGTTTTCCTGAAAGTAAAAGCTAACAGAAGTTCCCTGAAGCTGGGAAACTGTGCCAAGTTGACAGCCAGATTTTGTGGGCCATTTGAAATCCTAGAAAGGATTGCGCCAGTTGCATATATGCTTGCATTACCCGCATCCATGAATGTACATAATGTGTTTATGTTTCATTGCTTAAGAAATATATACCTGATGTTAATCATGTAATTTATTGGAATGTGATTCAGGTGGAACAAGAAGGTGTCCTGCAAGTGCATCTGATGCGCATATTGGACCGGAAAAACAAACAGCTCTAGAATCGAGCCATAGGGCTTGTAAAGGTCTAGTGGACCTAGTACGGTCCCAAGGATGCAACTTGGGAACATGAAGGTGCTATGTGGGCAGAATATCCGCATCTTTTTGAATATTTTGGAAATCTTGTTGATGTTGTGTAAAATTTTCACTGAGGACAGTGCAAAAATAAGGGGAGGGGATTGTAATATCCCCAAGAACGAGCCCTATTGTAATCATGTTTATTAATTGTAAATTATGTTTTGTAGGCTGGTGAGCCAAGTATTGATAAGCCGGTGGGATTATGTGTTTATTAGGCCAGAGAGCCTACGTATTAAGGCCAGAAGCTTGATTTTGTATATGTAATTATGCAGATCATTAATATAATATATGAACATCGTTGCATGCAGACCAACCATGAAGAAAGAGTGATGGGG
Source organism: Picea engelmannii (assembly GCA_009831015.1). Classification (NCBI taxonomy): domain Eukaryota; kingdom Viridiplantae; phylum Streptophyta; class Pinopsida; order Pinales; family Pinaceae; genus Picea; species Picea engelmannii. Next base: position 357,863 of record ML795247.1, read on the forward strand.
GAGTAAGATTCCATAGAGAGGGTAAGGTAAAAAGGGGATGGAAGGTTGGAAGGGGGGGGCTAATCTTAGGGGCTTGAGTCCTTAGAAATAATAATAATTTATTATTCCAAAAGCTATGTGAAAAGTATGTTTTTATCCTAAGTTCCTAGAAGGGGGAACATGTGCAAAAGGAAACGCATGCTGATGGAGTGCATGCAGCCTCATGGGTGACATGTGTCGGCCCAAGCACATGTAATTTAACCCAAGAATTGAGCCGTGATGGGGGTTTGTTCCCCATTCTGTTGTCCGCTATCTAAACCGAGGACCTCTGCGTCTGATTTTTGTAAGCCTCACGCATCTCTGAAACCCGAAGCCTGTGATGTTTTCTTGAGAAGCCAATACACCCTCTGCCCGAAATGTTGACTCTGTGTTCGACCTCTGTGTGAATTGCTTGTCACGCATCTTGCAAACGAATGTTATTTGAACTGTGTTGTGTCTTAGTGGCTTGTTGTTGTTTCTCAGTTCCACACCCAATCTTCCTATTGCTACTGTTAACCGTGAGTTATCCAAAAGATGTTGTTGTTGTTGTTATCTTGAACTTGCGGTAATTGAGTTGTTAATGGATTGAAGAACTGGGTTGTGAGGCCCGTGGTAGAAGAGGCAGATTGTCATGCCTGTGAGAAACTCTCTCCAGGTGAGGGAGTCTATTGGGGAGTGGTTTTCTCCCAGAGAGAGTCCAGCACCAGCTACAGAGCTCTGAGAAGTCCTCATTCGGCCTGTTGTCGAGGCCCATAAAGGAGGTGAAGCATCGATGGACTGTGCTTGTGAAGGTGTATATTCTTGGGTGGAACAAACATGCGGGGAATGAGAGTCTGTGAGTAGTGGGCATAAGAAGGCTTCTGGGGAGAATCCATCTGATCGCTCTGTGCAGTTTTCATGTAACCTCGGTCTAGTCTAGCATTCCCTTACCTTGGGTGGAGCTTAGTCCCAGCTCGGGGGTGACCCACTATTGAGTGTGATGAGCAGTGAGGTCTAAGGCTGGGAGGTTCGTGGAAAGTCTGCACGTGGTTGGTGGAGTTACTACAGTTCCAAAGATAAGTATATGCATGTGTTTAATTTCAATTAAAATGCATGTCTGTGATGCTTGCAATATTATCATGTATTCAGTTGCGATGATATTTACTGTTGATTCCATTAATTTTGTATGTTAGCAGTAATTATATGTTTACTCTGTTAAGCCATTTAACTCATTTAAATGCATACTATATAAGTATGAGAATGTTTTCGCATATTAGCGTTGCGCGACAAAAGTGGGTTGATGGTCGGGGACGTTACAATGGAGAACGGAAAAAAAATCATAAACTAAACAAAAGTTACAAAAAAAACAAGGGAGAATGTGCCTAGCAAAAATGTCACATGGTCAATTCTTTCCGGTTAAGGTGTGAGTTTTGTTTGCTAGGTTACCCGAGTTCAATTCCCTTAAAGTGTGTTTAGTTGGGAGGAGACACCCAAAAATCCAACCATGTTAAAGGTTGGTGCGACCGAGACCAGATGCAATCCCCGAGTGAAGCCAAATACAATTGTTTATTAGATTAAAATTTAATTAGGGGAAGAAATAACTTCCATGTTGATATAAAAGGAAACTACTAAGAAAAATAAAAACAAAATTTATATATATTACAAACTTTTTTGTTAATGTTTTTTTTTTATCGACCAACTCTACTAAGATAAATAAAATAAAAACTTTTTACACATAATTAAATAAAATAAATCTTAAAATTATCAACCATATGATAAAAGTACACATGGTATAAATACTCCCCAAATCATATAATAACATACACATATAAATTCCTTCTAAACATCCTTACATGGACTCAATTTAAAGATGGTTTTTATAAATACTCCCCAAAAACCTTATAAATACAAATATTCGTGGGTTGTGAGAGGACCCATAACCATATGGTCTTACCTTGCTCAACGCGAAAAACCAAAGTGTCTCCATGTTCTGCAAGGTTTTTTTCAGAGAATGTATCACTTGCATAGTGAAAAGAGCCTGCTATGTGACCATCCAGACTTCTTAAATTACTGTAGATAGTTGAAAAGGAACCACTCGTCTGATAACCCAATTTCCATTAATCTAATAATTGATAAGCGATAATGCAATTTCCATTCTTCTACACACCGTCCGGTTACTACTTGTAA
>ML795247.1:363239-378534 GCA_009831015.1 Picea engelmannii
TGAGAATTTGTTCTTATCTTAACAATGCTTATTTTTTTCTTTACACTTGGCAAAACATATAGATAATTTTGATCTTCTAGATTAGGGTTGATTACATCTTTATAATACCTTAATTTTCTTTTTTCCTCTAACTCTTTATCACAGGTCACATTTTTCCCTTAAACTTTGATTTGACGTTTTTTTTACATAGTATCTTTATTCTGCAAAATGGTTTCTTCCATGATTCCCCAATAGTTTAGCCAAGACCGGGCGTCTTTATGCCATCCTCGCTTGAGTCGATGGTGGTTATGACTTGATTTGGAAGCAATTTTAGGTAGCCTCTTGTCTTCCATGTTGTTTAACTTGTTCTTATACGTTAGGTATCTAGTCATAGCCATGCTCTCAATGGGGGAGAAGCTTGTTTGTATGAGGAGGATGGGATAGGGCGTATTTCCTTTAATTTTGAGATTATAGGTTATAAAATTATTTTGTATTTTTTCTATCTTTCTCCAGGATCACGAGAGATACTATAGCGCCAGACTTCACATCCATAAAGAATAACAGGTATAACAAGAGTCTCAAAGAGGAGTTTCTTCTTATCCCAACTACAAAGTTTCGCTGATTTACAATTGTTTTCAAGCCCATAATAAAATTTCCATCCCCCAATAATCTTTTTCTCAATACTATATTATACATAAAAAATAAAAAATAATAAAAATAAACTTAAAAGACATATTAAGATTTTGTTTTATATTTAAATGAGAAATTTCAAAATTTCTAAAAGCAATATCAATTCAAAGATGCCACATTATTCCATCTTTCTTACTTTATTAGTGATCATTTGATTCTTATGAAATGATAATAAGATCTCAAAGTCATTGAAGAAGAAATCCAAATGTTTTATTTTTCTAATTAAGTAGGGTGCATTAGTTCAATTGAGATGTTTACAAAAATATGCAATTGTAGTGAAGTTACCCATATTTGTTTTTAGATTTATAACATTTTTTAAGATATGGTCATAAAAAAGAAAGAATCGCTTCACTATTTATGGGGTTTGATAAGGTTTGAGTACTCTTTGCTAAGCATATTGTTGATTTCATCCATTTTATTCACTATTTACTTTTTAAGTCCAACTCTTCTTATTTAATCTATCTTCTCCCTTTTTTGATCTCGGCCACTATTTGAAAGACATAATCTTTATATTGGGTTATTGCCTCCTGTAATCAAGTTACTCCGCCATTATTTGAAAGACATCATCCTTATATTGGGCTATTGTCTTCTGTAATCAAGAAGTTAAGTAAGTGAAGAAGTTAAGTAAGTGAATACATTAAGTGATTGATATGATGATAAGCATGCAAATGGAAAAGAGTTAGTCAAAACTTCCACATGTCAATTGTAATGTTATATTTAGATAACGTTGGACTTCATTAAAGATGATAAATAACGTTGGACTTCATTAAAGATGATAAGAGTCATGTATAAAGATAAATCAAATAACAATCACTATTATATTAGGGAGCGAAATTTGATGTTGTTTTATGATACTAATGAAAATGATTATGTCGAAAGGCGTACACCTATTGACAATGAGCAGATTTAATAGGGGTTTAGTGCTTAATAAGTTTTCTATGTACATAATTAAATATGGCTGAAATATTCTTAGTAGTCACACAAAATAAATGGTTGTGATTTCAATCATTAACTTCCTAGCTATTATAAAGACATCCGTTTATGTGTTTACTTTTTAACATTTACCAAATCATATTTAAAAATTACTTTGATAGTTAATTGATTGCCAAGTAAGTGATTAACATAAATTAAAATATTATCACCAGATAAATGAAACTCAACCATTTATTTGTTAATCAATAATAAAATTTAATCCATTTATTTGTTAATCAATAATAAAATTTAATATATTCTTTCAAAGATTCTTTTCATCTTATCAACCTTTCAGCATTGATCAACCACAATTATGTAGCTGTGCTAGTTTAGAAACTATTAAAATTCACATAAATAATTTCAACAATATGGCGTCAAACTTTTAATGTCTTTCCATTTGAAGAAATGGTCGTTGGTTATGTTTAAATGTTTAATAAAGTTGAATTAATTAAATGCTCAAGATTTTTGACCATGTCAAACCGGTGTTGGTATTTCAATGTTTATGTAAATTATAAATATTGGAATCGAAGACAATTATGTAATAGTCGTGACATCTGTAATGATTTTTTTTTCATTTTTACAATGCCCGAAATATATTTGTTAACTTTCAAATTCCATTTCCTTATATACGGAGTTTAGATTCTCTACATAGCCTAAATTTTCTTCATGTAAACAAATTGTAAACAAATTTTAATTTTTATATATGTGGAATTCTTTGAATATATTTTTATATTGTACTTATAATGCTTGTGATTTTTTTTAATACATAAATATAATGTCAAATTTTGTTTGTGAAGAAAATTTGAGGATCATTGTTAGATTAAATAATGCATGTGGTGATTATAAATGTTATTGCCCTTCCAATGAATGTGAGGGAATGAAAATGAGAAGAATTAAAAAAATCAAGTATAAAACATTGTTATGAGTTTGGGTAGTTTGAAGGGGCATATGAATATCGCTTGTTGGTAAGTTATTCATTATATGTTTTTATTATCATCTTAAAACTTTCTATTATTTTAATATTTGATACATATATTAAATGCATTTGATTGTTTGTAATTACATAGACAAAGTGTCTTAGGATTGGAATGCCCAAGAATGTGCCAAATTGTAGTAGAAATACCAAGAAACAAGCTGGTAGAGTATGGAGATGATCTTAATTTTATGGGAATTTTTTTTTTTTTATATAATTGAGAATTGTTGGAATTGTTGTCATTGTCAACAGATGAATGATGTCATTAATGTCATATTGTGGTATTACGATACACACAACATTTCCAAGATTGATATATATATATATATATATATATATATATATATATATATATATATATATATATAGGTCTACAAGTATATTAAAAAAAGGGTGCATGTAAAAAAGTATAAAGTGAAATGGTGTTTTTAAACCCATGGATTTGAGGTATTTGCCCATGGTATTTAGAGTATTTTCCCATGGTATTATGAATTAATTATTTAATGAGTGGACATGTCCCTTCATGAAAGGTTATGAAAAAGTATAAAAAGAGAAAGCATTGAGAGAAAGTTAGGGTGTGAAAAATGGATTAGCAAAGATTGAATTGCGAAATCAGTTTTAGGCCAACTCGACATTTTCACTATAGCTTATTTTCGGGGATGTTTCAGACCTTCAAACTTTGCATAGACAGAGGATATATCTTAGTGTATATGTGGTACAAAATTCAGATGTTGGTTCGCTATACTTTCAGAGATATGCCCTATGGAAGTTAGGGTTCTTGAATGCTCTTGAAATCAGCTTCAAACAAGTTAGCTTGACACTTTCACTACAAATTATTTTCATGGATGTTTCATACCTTGAAAATTTGCAGAACTAACGAAGAGATCTTGGGGTACATGTGGTAAAAATTTCAGATGTTGGTTTGCTAAACTTTCAGATATATGCCCTGTGGAAGTTAGGGTTACTGAATGCTCTTCAAATCCATTTCAAATATGCCATCTTGGAACTTTTGCTATAGCTTATTTTCTAGGATGTTTCAAACCTTGAAACTTTGCAAAGATAGAGGAGAGATATTGGTATACATGGGGTACAAATTTCAACTGTTGGTTCGCTACAATTTCAAAGATATGTCATGTGGAAGTTAGGGTTCCTAAATGATCCTGAAATCAATTTCAAACAATTCATCTTGGCATTTTCACTATGAATTCTTTTATGGGACTCTTCAAACTGTGAAAATTTCAAAGAATAGAGGAGACATATAGAACTACCTTAGGTAACATCCCGCTCTTGCGCACTGAACAAATTTATTCTTTGAGGACACTTGCTCGCAAGTGATCCGGATTTTATGTTATTAAAACATTGATTTTGATTATGAGGCATTATGGGTTGATCACTTGTTGTTTCACTGCATTGACATAGACATGTGCTATTGACTCAGTTTTACTGAGTGTGCAGGATCTTGGACCTTGAGGATGCAGAGGCATCGATGGAACCCCTTGGACTCCGGATCGAGTCGGGGAGTGTACCATTGGGGTTTGATTGTTTTATAGGTGATATTAGTGCATCTGATTAGATGATATGATATGGATATATTCTGACATGATTCATTGATGATGCAAGCTAATGATAGCTTGCTGACCAGACTCACATGTGGAGTAAAGGGGTCATGCATGAATACCAGAGAAGTTGAGGGAGAGGTGTGGACAACAGCCCTGACACAACCTACTAGCACTCTCGTCGTGGCTTGAACTATAGGTTAACATTTACCTAGTTAGAGAGGACCCACGATGCTGTGAGGGAAGACTGTGACAGTCTCTCACGATGATTCTAAGGGGTGCGCAATAAGGCAGGGGTCTTATTCCTTAGAGGCCCTTAGTCTCCCACAAGTTCACTTGGCAGAGTATTGATTCCAGGGGTTTTTTATGTCTACCAAGTCAGTCAAGAGGCGAGTGGCACCCTTGGAGGACGTAATTCGTCCTGAAGGGCACGTCGCGCAAGAAAAATGGAAAGAGGCGAGTGGCACCCTTGGAGCACGTAGTGCATCCTGAAGGGCATGTCACGCAAGGGAAACATATGAGGTGAGTGGCACCCTTGGAGCACTTAGTGTGTCCTGAAGGGCACATTGCGTTATTAGTAATAAATGAATGAACCCAGATGGCCTTAGGACTAATAACGTGATAAGAATTTTTTAAAGCAAATTCCCTAATAAAATGTCGCCCACGAAAATTAAAGTCTAGGTCTAATTTACTAGTGGCAGAATTTTCTCTATCCTTTTTTTTTTTTAAAGGGGAAAAATAATCTCTCTCTCTCTCTCTATATATTTATAAAAATAATAAATAATAAATAAATAATTATTTTATTATATTATGATAATTAAAAGTTAATTTCTACACCTACCAAATTGAGTTCTAAATGAAAAGGGGAAAGAGGGAAATCTAGAATAATTAAGAAACTGGGAAAAGAGGGAAACATAAAAAGAAAAGGGAAACACAAGGGAAGAAGCATAATTCAAGCTTAGTAAGGTATCTACCATTTAATAACTTTCTAATTTGAACTGAACTAGCAAATTAATAATGGGGAAAGTCATTAAAACCTATAAGAGAATTTGGGGACACCTAGGAGCGATTCTAGGAGTGACTCTAGGTGGGTGAGGGAAATAAGGGAAATTAATTAATTAAAGAAATTAATTTATGGATGAATGAAGGGGATGGGTGACACTTGTACGGGGAGGAATTTTTAGGAATTAATTTTTAAAACTTTAATTAAATGAGATTTTAGGAAAGTAAGGGACTACAAAACTCTACATAATGAAGGGAGGAGAAGGATGAAGGATATTTTTCTGTTTGTGTGACGTTACTTTGCAGAAATATCTACTTGACTGAATTAGCTTGTGGGAGTTGGGATACCCAGCTCGGTGAGGAGTGGTAGCTCGGCCTTGCGAGGCGAGCTATGAGCTAGCTGATTCTCTGGTTAGCATGTGTGGCCCCTTTGCGGCTCGGGGGGCTAAGTGGGAAGAACAGTACCCCTAGCATTGGTTGGGAGGTACCGGTGAAGTCTCGACGGTTGAAAAGCAGGAGTTGCACGGAGTGCCCGGGACGTAAACTCAGAGCGGGGGATCAGGCAACGATACACTTTCTTCATTTTTGTATGGTAGATTGTTGTAGGATTTATGCTTTGGATATGCATGTTTATTTGGGTAAGTAAACTAATTGTCTAGATGGATGAATGAATTTTTTCATAGCCTAGCTCGATGATTGATTAACTCCCATGGCCTTCATTTCCCTACATGTCTTGACCGCCCTGTGGTGTATTGATTGTGACCATTGTGGTTGTTTTGTCTTTTGTCCCTAGCTCATTAGTCCTCGACTGAGCAGTCGGTCAGGAGCCTGATCTACAGTCGCCGCTTCGACGTTAATAGACCTATGGATCTCAACGCCCTGCTTTTTTGTGCGAGGATGACGAGCCAATGATGTTTCTGTCAACCGTCTACCTCTGATGGTTGTCCTTGGCTGATGGTTCACTTTGCACCTTGATGCGATTATCTAAATCTTCCAATTTGATTGCTAGCGAAGTTTCTCTTCATCCTCGACTTGTTTTTATCTTGTCATTATCTCTTTTTTACCCTGTTTTTATATTTTGATGGATCGATTTTAACCCAACGTTTTTGTTCTTGGATAAATTTTAAATCGGCGTTGTATTGGTATCCTAGCAATGCAAAAACGATTTCTTTTCCCTGTCTGCGTCGTCATAATTTGTATAATGTAAATGAAAACGTTTTGTTATTCCTGTCTGCAAATTTTTGCTTGGCCTGTGATTTTTTTTTATGTTTTAATGCATTGAAAATCAATTTATCGATCCCTGTCTACGTTCTTTTTCTGGGCTGTGATTTCTTTTTTTGATCCCTTAATTAAAAAAAAAATCGATTATTTTATCTCTGTTTGCATTTGTTGGGTACCCCAAGTGAAGAAAAAGATGGAAACCCTTAACCCTGGTTGCAATTGAACCATGTGCTGATTGATTTAACCCTTCTCTGTGTTTGCAATGTGTAATGACTGTATAAGGATGGGGTCTACGTTTTGCACTGTTTAATGACTATAAGGGCATGGTGTAATGATTGTAAACATTTTTCTCTGCGTTTTTTGTTTAAAGATTTCATTTTTGCCCTTGATGAAGACCGAGTTTTGCATTAACATTTTATTTTGACTTGATTCCTGTTAATGCCCGCACTTTGCAAGTGATTGAATGGACACGGTTTGCAGTCAAAATCGTGACTGTGTTCTTCTGTTATTGACCACGTTTTTGCTCGTTGAAGGTTGGCTAAAACGCTAATTGAATGCCCACGGTTGCAGTTAAAATCGTGACTGTGTTTTTATGCTTTAAATACCACGAGTTGCCCCACCCAGGATGATTGGGTTTGTTGTTTAAAGTTTACGTTTTTTCCAAATAAATTGATGCTGGGTTTTTCCTGTGAATGCCCACGAATTGAGGTTAAGACGCATGACTGATTTGTTGTTTAAAACGCCCATGAATTTTCTCTAATAGACTGACTAAGTTTGTTGTAACTCGCCCACGAATTTTGCGGTTAAAACTGATGTCTGAGTTTTGCTACCGATTGACCACGTCTTGCCATTAAATTGGAATGCGTTGCTGGGATTGGGCACGATTTGCCACTACTGTGTACTGCGTGTTGATGAGGTGTGGTACAAATATTTATTGCCTTGAAAATCTCCATGATTACTGTTAATGATTTATTCATTGTTATTTTTACGGTTATATCAATTGTCTTTTTACTGATGTATTGATTGCCTTGTTACTATTATCTTGATTGTTACCGTTACATTAATTGCCTTGTTACGGCTTTGCTAATTGTTATGTTAATTAAAACGTTAATCGCGTTGTCATTGCTATAATATTTGTTATGATAACAGTTGTAAATCACCTTGTTATTGCTAAATTAACTGTCATGTTAATTGTTACGTCAATTGCCTTGTTTTTGCTATAAAAGCTGTCATGTAACTGCTATGTTGTTGCCTTGTTAGATTGCTAAAATGACGTTAATAGTTGGCAGTTTCCTTCTCAATATTAATGACAGCTAGTATTGTTAGTTCGGTCGATATAGTTAGTCTACATGCTAAGATTAATTGCTCATAAGTGTTTTAATGAAATCATTCTACTTTAAGATTGTTAATGTGGTTATTTAAGTTAATGGCTAGTTGGATGGTTATAGACTTGACCATTTAGGTTATGTTAAAGATTAAAATTTGGTTTGTGAGTAAGCACTGGATTGCAATTTTAGACTCACTAAATTTAATTATAATTAAGGATAGAGGGAATTTATAATTATGGTTCTAGTATTGACTACTTAGATTTGCAATATTAATGGTATTAACTTTTTTTTGTAGGCGCATTATTGTCTAATTGTAACTTGACGTTCCCCGTTAGAATGGAACCCTTGTTAAAATAGAATGTAATCATGGACCGGTTAGGTTGGGTGGTTGGTGGGGTCGGGGATGATGTCGCGTGGACTGGTGTCGCCCCTTTTCTTCGTCCTCTTATGTCTCATCAACCTTGGGTGGGGTAGGTATAGTCTCCCAATCAGTATTCAGTTCCTAGCGCGCCAGAGTTTTCTTCAGTCTTGATCCCTTTTTGTTTTGTGCTAGGCTTATTGCTGTGCCTTTATTCTGGGGACATCATGGTTCCTGATGAGGGGATCATGGCGCACCTTATGGGTTAGCGACGAATAATATCTTGGTCGATTCGGTGCCTACCATGTGAGCGTGGCTGAGCGTCATATGTTGACTTGGGCGCATGTGTTGGTTCACACGCCTTGAGGATCTAGTCTTGTTCATCAACGTCATTATGTCGGGAAGGGGAAGTTGCCCCTTATCTTGTAGGCGTGTCTTGTTGCGTCGGGTGGTTAGTCATTACTCCTGGTTATTCTGTGTCTGTTTTTCCCGGTTTCCCTTGTGTCTGTGCGTGGTGTCGTAGTTTCTTGTTTCCTGGGTTACGTGCTTCTGTTCGTCGTCTATGGTGTGGTCAAACTTTTGTCATCGTTGCCTTCTTGCCCCTTAATTCTTAAAAATAAAAATAAAAATTGGCTTCGCCCGTGGCCTTAACGCTGGGGTTGTTACATGAGTAGACATTGTGAAGGAAGAAGAGGTGAGTATACCTAGTGAAGGAAGAATCAATAATAAGACCTCATGAAGGTAGAAGTAGCAAGAAGAATCAGTGAAGGTTGGTGCAACTCACATAAAGATATTGATGTCTCTTGTTAAGTTGGTTCTTAGCGGTGGGGATCAATGTCTCTAGTAGATTGGTGTCTACGTAGATATGTAAAAGATTGGTGTCTCTTGCTATGTTGGTTCTTAGCGGTGGGATGTGGTGTCTCTAGTAGATTGCTGTCTGCGAATATCTGTAAGAGTAGGTTGGTGCCTACCAAGATTTGTACTAATGGGGATTGATGTCTCAAGTAGGTTGGTGCCTACAAATATTTGTAACATTAGGTTGGTTCCTACAAAGAAGTATAAAGATGATTTTTTTGGTTTTCTCCTGAAAGGGTGTCCACATAAATCTTGTGTTCCATGTTATGCAATGTGATTGTTTTCTTATGATTGATGAATGCTTGAAAAAGTAAAAAAATGTCTTATACTGATTCACCCCTCGTCTCAGTATAAATGTGTGCTCAACAATAGGTTTCAGAGAGGGTTCATTCAAAAATAGTCTAACCATTGTAAGGTAGATCTTGGGAGCACACATGACCAATCAAGAAGGTTTCTATACAAATAGGGCTACATTGTTTGAGAGAACAAACTATGCATTTTGGAGCATAAGGATGCAAACCTATTTAATGGTTCTTGGTTTTGATATTTGGAAATAAGTTGTGACTTGTTATACAACCCCAACAACTCCACCAACATATGTGGCCCGGGACAATCCTAGTGAAAATAATGAAAAAGCAATGAATGTCATATTTTGTGGTCTATATGAATATGATTTTGTCAAGGTGATGCATTGTGGATCAACAAAAGAAATTTGGGACAAGCTTCAAAATATATATGAAGGCAATTCCAAGGTTAAGAAGGAAAAACTACAAACTCATAGAAGATAGTTTGAGAGTCTGAAAATGAAAGAAGAAGAAAATGTTGCAGCCTATCTCCTTCATGTGGATGAAATTGTAAACACTATCAAAAGACTTGGTAAAAAGGTTGAAGAAATGTTGATTGTACAAAAGGTGTTAAGGTCACTCCCCTTAAGATTTGATGCCAAAGTTTCCACCATTGAAGAAATGAAGGATATTGATTCATTAACAATGGATGAATCACATGGGATCCCCATGACATATGAAATGAGGAGAGATAAAGAAAATCCATCAAATAAAGAATAAGCCTTCAAAGCCTCAAAGAAGACAAAGAAAAGAGACCATGAATCAATCAATAACTTTGACAATGACTCAGATGTAGAGGAAGCACATTTTGCGAGAAAAATAAAAAAGGGACCTGAAAAATACAAAGGTAAGCTTCCCTTTAAATGCTTTAACTGTGGAAAAGTAGGACATTTTGTTGATAAGTGTCCATATCCAAAGGATGAAAGTAGTGATGATGAAGAAGACCATAACGTAAAGAAAGGAAACAAACATCATCAACACAAAAATAACCAGGATAAGCATGAAAAGAAGAACTCTTATAAGCAGAAGAAGAATCTCTACTCAAAAGGGGTTAGTGACTAGATTGAAGAAAAGAGTGAAATACGTTTCTATAGTGATAGAGAAGAAACTCTCTTTATGGAAATCGAAACAAAGATTGTTGAAGACAAAGGATAGAAATGATGGACTCAGAAGAAGAGGAAAATGTTGAAACATATGGGGAAGTGAATCTTGAAGAAGAACTCATTTGTGCCTTAATTGAAATAGAGAAGATTAGGAAAAAGAATTTGAAACATAAGGAGAAACTGCAAAAAGATGAAGAAGAGGATTTTTATTCAATAGCCAAAATTTTAGAAAGCCTTGAAGATACAGAAAAATCTATCATGAACCTAAAGATTCAATTAGAAGAAGGAATAAGGATGGAAGAAGTGGTGAGAATCTAACTAAAGAAAAAGGAAGAAACTTGTGAAGAGATAGAATTTGAAATTATTTCCTTGAGAAAGGAACTGGAGAAAACTTATTAAGTTGAATAGAAGCTTGAAGTTTGAAAAGAGTATTGAAATATTAATGATATCATCAATTTTCAAAGGTATCCATTCATTAAGACTTGTCTTGGATATGATACTATTGTTTCCTCGCTACCTACACACGACCTTGCTACAACCAAGAGATTTTTATTTGTTGTGGGTGGAGCTTAGATTGGTTTTCCATAAGAGTAACCTACTGTTTATTGTGCCGAACAGATTGATGAGTTGCATGTTACTCAGATGGAATAATTTGAGCATATAGATGACATTGTTGTCGATATGATAGTTTTTTCTACTCCAGTAAGTGAACTTGACCCTAATCCTACTTCTTCTAATCAGACAACACAAAAATATGTTCCCTATAATCATCCTCATTGTAACACACCCAACCACCCCTGGTGAGGCACGTTACCTCAAGAACTTTGTTCAAAACTAAAATTCAAATTCTAATGCCTTTTAATTATTAAAGAAGCATGATAATGGCACATGAAATAATAAAGATTCATGCTACATTATAAATGATGTTTAAACATGCCATGCATAACAATAACCAACAAGCATGCATGTTATAACATACAAATCTTAGAGATAATAATTCATATACAACGGAAATAAATATACATCAGAGAAATACATGACATAGAGCACTTAGCTTAAGAAAAATGGTTCACCAACTGGTTGCAAACTAAGGATGTTCCACCCAGCCGTAGACGTTGTTGTTCTAAGTCTCAAAAACAATTTCACCCCCGATCCAGGGCTATGAATCCACAAGGACAGTTCCAGGGTGTCACTCAGCTTCCCAAACTAGTCAGCACTCAAGCTCTCATTAGCTCGTCAACATATGTGTACAATATAAAGTACACCAACACTCTTCTCTCCAACCTACACAATCCAAGAGAATGGACCCCCTTCTTTTCCACGCAGTCCCTCAGGCTGTCCACCTCCTTCCCGGGCTCCGGTGCATCTGGTCAAGAATCTCTACGTTGGGACTCTCAAGACTCACAACTGTGAATAACATTTAGTACATGCCAATGCCTCCTAGGCATGTAGGCATTAATTCATAGCTAGAACACACCAGTCCTGGCTACAACCAACAAACAATGGCTTCCTCTTCAATAATTTTGCCCCATGGTCCCATTCCAACAACAAGAATGAATGAGTGAAAAAGAGAATAAAAATGGAGAGTGTGAACCAAAGAATAATGAATTAATTAGGGTGAATGAATAAGAACTCCCCAAAAAACCCACATGATGGGTTTAAATATTTACTTGCAATCGAGAACCACATTTCCTTCCCCAAGAAGCTCATGTAACGAATTATCTCCATTAAACAATTATGGGTAAATAAAATATGATAAAAAGACTTAGCTCCTCAAGCCCCCTCTCTTGTAGAATCATAGCCCCCTATAACTCTTATCCTTGTTTGTCTTGCACCCAATGATGTTATTTATTATTAATAATGATCAAAACATTACATTTCCTAGGCACACTGACCTCTTTTAATTGTTTGGGCACTCTGGCCTTTCATAAATTAACCAAATACATTATTTAATATGGGGGCTCAAAATCGGGGTATTACATTCCCCTCACCCTTATTTTGGCACTCTCCTCGGTGCATATACAAAATATATATCAAAATTTCAAAATTTATTCAAAAATTCGTGGGTACTCTACCTGCATGGCATCTTCATGCTCCCAAGTAGCATCTTCAGGACCATAACAAGTCCACTGAACTTTTACCAGCTCTATAAATCGATTTCGGAGCATTTTGACATTTTTGTCCAATATGCACATTGGTTGGACCTGAAAGTCTCCCTCTGTCTCCACATGAATCAGATGCCAATCAATAACATGGTTAGGATCATGTATAATTTTTTTTAGCAATGAGACATGAAATACATTATGCGCATTCATGGAAGCAGGCAATGCAAGCATGTATGCAACTGACCCTATTCTGTCCAATATCTCAAATGAACCACATAATCTAGCTGCTATATTTGTACAACTACCCAACTTCAACGAGATCTTCTTGAGCTTCACTTTCAAAAGCACATGCTCCCCCACTTGAAATTCTCTAGCTGTCATGTTCTTATCTGCATAATTTCTTTGTCTATCTTGAGCTACCTTTAAATTCTTTTTAATTCTAACCATCTAGTCTTCCATGTCCTTGAGCAATTCTATCCCAAGTACCACTCTATCTATCGGGTTGTCCCAACTCACCAGAGTATTGCATTTCCTACCATACAAAGCTTCAAATGGGATCATTTTCAATTAAACTTGATACCCATTATTATAGGAAAAATCAACCAAGTGCAAGTAATATTTCCACTTAGATGGATTATCCATCACATACATTCTCAACATGTATTCAATTACTTGGTTGACTCTCTCTATCTGCCCATCTAACTGTGGATGGTATGTTGTGCTAAAATTCATATTTGTACCGAATCCTTTAAGCAATTCTTTCCAGAAATTTGAAGTAAACTTTGTATCTTTGTTTGAAACAATTGTCTTAGGTATCCCATGCAACCTAGCAATCTCCCTCATGCAAATTTATGCAATATTAGTTTTCGTATGAGTCATTTTTACAAGAAAAAAATGAGCAGCCTTTGTCAATTTATCAACCACTACCACGATTGAATCATGTTGTCTCGTTGTCTTGGGAAATTTAGTTATAAAATCAATGGTTGCCACTTCCCATTTCTTCTCTGGAATTGGTAATGGTTGTAGCAAACCCGATGGGTGCCTATGCTCAACCTTCACTCTATGACATTCCATACATCTAGAAATGTAATCAACAATATATTTCTTCATTCATGGCCAAAAGAATTGGCTTCTTACTACTGCAATTTTTTTCTGGTCACCGGGATGTCCGACATACAAAACATTGTGCATTTCTTTTAATACCAAATTCCTAAATTTTCCGGAACTAGGAACATAATTTCTATTTTTATGCATAAGTAATCCATCTTCCTTCATCTCATATTCTTTAATTTTATGTTGTACATTTTCCTGATGATATCTTTCCTTTACCTATAGGTAATGTTGATCTGTAACAACAACATCTAAATTTTTTCTCTTTAAATCTAATTGATGCATATTAATGGTTGTAGCATGCTTGAGATGTACTCTTCGACTAAGTGCATCGACAACTTTATTTTCTTTTCCTTTGATATGCTTGATGTCAAAATTGTATTCACTTAAAAATTCCATCCATCAAGTTTTCCTAACATTCAAAGTTGGTTGTTCAAAAAGATATTTCAGACCACTATGGTTTATTCTTAATTCAAATCTCTTCCCCATGAGATAATGCCTCCAAATATTCAATGCATGAACAATGGAAGCAAGTTCCAATTCATGTGAGGCATATTTCCTCTCATGTTATTTAAGCTTTCTGGACTCATAACCAATGACATGTCCATTTTGAGTGATAATTACCAAGGTGACCTACCAGAGAACAGGAAATGTCTCCTAGAGGAGATGTTAATTCATTTTGAAAAGAAGTGCAATAGCCATCTATATCAATAGTATTTATATGCAACCAAGTATACCTAACAGTAATAAAACCTTTCAAAGATTGTTTTCACAACTATAGTGTTTACTTGTACTATAGAAACTATCAACCTTGATATTTGCAAATTGAAACTTAACAACTTGATCAATAAAACCTGGAACCTGGAGCCTCAACTGTTTGTTCCTCTGAATGTACTAAATCCAAGATCAATGCTTGGACAAGGCTTCTTGTACATTCCCTGCAAAACACACTCATCCTTTTGTTGGATGATATAACATGAAAAGCATATACAAGTGCATACCTTTGAAATTTGTAGCATTGTTCAACTTATCTTCTAATCTGAAACTAGACACCATATTGACAAGAAGAGGTTAGAAACTGAATAAAAAAGGTTTAATGATTAGAACAAGATAGAAACCTTGAAATTTTAACTTTGAACACAAAATCAAGTTTGACCAAAAGTAAACCTTTGACTTTGACTTTTCTTAGTCAACCTTTGACTTTGACTTTGACAAAAAATCAAACTTGAAGTTTTTGCTTGCTAAGAGTACCAACAGGTGCGCTAGGATAAGGTGCACTAGAATGTCTAGGAACTATGCCAAAATTCTCACTTGAAGTGCCGAGAAGGTTAGGTTAGGTTTTGTTGCAACTGCACAATCAAAAACCCTAGTTGCAACTGCAACTAGTGCCACAACGAGCTTAACAAAGAAATACCACCCTAACTTCCAGTGGTTATACTGTCTTGAAGGTAGTGTGGGCCCATAACCTGTTAAAATATTCGATGTGCTCATTTTACCATAGACAATATCACTATTGTCACCCAACCATAGGCACCCAACCACCCTCGAGCACCATATGTTAAGCCCTAATATTGGCTCATTACCACTTAATTGGGGCATATTAGACTAGTAATGTTATTTTATTTATGTCGGCTTGAGGCCATTAGTTGTAATTTAGATTAGTAATTTTATTTTATTTATGTCGGCTTTAGGCCATTAA
>ML795247.1:383515-412572 GCA_009831015.1 Picea engelmannii
CATCTTGTACTTGAACATTTAAGTGGGGTAAAAGGAGGTTGCCCCCTCGAAGAGGCTTATTATCTAAAATTATCTCTTTTTCAAGGCGTTGAGTACCTTTCCTGAAGTTTTTCTATGCTATATTGATGTTTGGTTCTTAACACCATAACCTTTTCTAGATAGAATGATTCCAGAAGTAGCACTAGAACCAACAAATAACCAAGAGAGTGCATCTTTCTCCAAAGATAGATCACCAAACAGAAAGTCCCAAAGCCACATAACAAGAACAATACTCAGTTGCAACAGTTGTAGTTGCAGCAGCTGCAATTGCAGTTGCACTTACCAAGAATACCACCAAGAAATATCACCAAGAACACCACCAAGAGATACTAGAAGGTAGGGCTCACATAATAGGCTAGATGGTGCTATAGAGAGAGACCAAGAAACATCCCAGAAAATAAACCTTCCATCCTTGCAACTACATCTCCAAACTTGCGCCAAACTTGACTAAGAGAGTGTGTGAAGTCAGTGTGTACAAATGAGATAGATCATCTCTTATTTATAGTGGTTCTTGTCACTTGTTTGGGCCAATTTTTCCTTTTATAATCTAATACTACAATATTAATTCTTTTACTAAGCCGACTTGTCTTCTAGGGTTTTTACACATTTGTTTAGGGTTTCTCTTGCTTCCAAAACATTTTAATCTAGTCAGAGGTTACATGTGTACGTTGATACCTCCCACAGCTACCATAATATCAGCAAAAAAATCTAAAAGAATAAACCAACTTAGATCCATCTTAAAACCAAATATAGCAAGAACCGAGAGGGATCAACTTTCTTGAGACTTGGAATTAAATGATTTAAAAATTTTACAACTTAAGAAATTTGATCCCTCACAATGCTTGATAGATCTGGGTTTAAGATGGATCTACACTAGTTTAATTTTTCTTAGACATTGTCACGTATATATGATCTACAAAATCTATGTCATACTTGACTGTAGATCACCTAACTACTTTCGGTACAATTCAAAGATAATCATGTATTTTCCAACACTCATTAGAAGAACATCCATTGTCTTGACTAAGTATTTACAACTTTACACAATGACAAGCTACCAGTGAATCTAAATAATTTTACACTAAGGCACAAAGAATTTGATTATCTTAAATTTTGTGTGAACTAGGATAATCAAAATTTACCTAAGTTCACACAAAATTTAAGATAATCAAATTCTTTGTGTCGTAGGGTAAAATTTAAGAATTTGATTATCTTAAGTTTGATTATCTTAAATTTTGATTATCTACAAAATGTATGTCATACTTGACTGTAGATCACCTAGCTACTTTGATTGAGTGAGCTTTTGCAATACAATGTATAAGACCATTTTAAAATAATGACGAGTAGTATTAAGCAACTTCTCACCAAAATCATGTAAAAAGAATAAGGGGGTTCTACCATAACTCAATAGATCTTATCCATGATGAAGTCATGGGTTCAAATCATTGGTTTACATAAACTATTTTGACATAAAATAGATCCCTACATAAAGTAAAATGCAAAGGTGGTCACTAATTTTGGTGCCATTTCTGGTCCCCTCAATGTACCACATTTGTTTTGTCTCTTATGTAGGTGGGGTCTCCTCTGTCTCTATCTCTAATATTTTCTTGAGGTCTCTATCTCCAATAGTCTCCATCTCTATTATATCCATTCTTGTCTAGGGTATGTCACTCGGGCTATCTCCTTGCTATTGGGCTTGGTCCTCCTTGCTAGTGGGCTTGGGATTCCTCATTTACATGCTCAAGCTATCTCCTTGCTTGTGGCTGAAGTTAAATATCTTCATAGTATTTCTTGGGTGTGAGTTGTCTCCTTTCCTACGCATCACATATTTGGGTGTTTGTTCTTATCTTTTGTTTGTTTATTATTTGTTATTTGTTTTCTTTTATATATATATATATATATATATATATATATATATAATTTGTATTTATATCATTTAATATATTATATTATATGATGATGACAATGATTAAGGTGTGCTAGTGGGTTATGGTGTTAGGCATCATAATGTGTTCACAATCAAAATGTCTAGGGTTTGTAGTGTATTAGGGTGTTACTGCATATCTATTTATAATACATCGACTAACACATGAGGTCGTAACCTGGTAAATTAAAAATATTCTTTCCATTGTTTTATGGGAAAAGTGGAAAAATAAGAGTAGAAAGATGTGGTTGTCTTAATTCAACTCTTCAATTATTTTATCTTCTAAACTTTCATGTTAGAAAAAGGAGATTCATCATGCATCCATTCATTTAAAACTTATAAACTACATAGATCTCATGATGTTTTCTCAATATACAACATTTTCACTACATTCATTTAAAAATTACAAACTACATAGATCTCATGATGTTTTCTCAACATACAACATTTTCACTACTTTACTTGTAGAAAAATATGAAATTGACAAATGTTGGGATAAAACATAAAAATGAAATTGACATTTAAAAATTACAAACTACATAGATCTCATGATGTTTTCTCAACATACAACATTTTCACTACTTTACTTGTAGAAAAATATGAAATTGACAAATGTTGGGATAAAACATAAAAATGAAATTGACAAATGTTGAGATAAAACATAAAAAATCCAAAGGAGATATTTTCATTTTGTGGGAAGAAGACAAATGAGGCAACTACCTTGTCATCTAGGAATGCAAGGCTGATGAAAATGTAGTATCAGTAAACAATCTACAAGAGTCTTCAAGAGAAAAATTATTTACCCTCAAAGTGCAATAGAAAATACTATTGTCTCAACCATAATAGACAATAGGAGTAAAAACAATTTTATATCCAAATAAGTAGTCTATCAAGTGGTCCTAAGGACTATTCCTCACCCTTCTTCGTACTTTCTTTAGGATAAAACCAAATAAGACATCAATTGGAAATGCACTTATAAGTTTTTCATAATTACTGTGTATTTTAATGAAATTACTTGCGATGATGTAACCATGGATTGTTATAGTAGTTTTGTTTTGGGTAGTCCTTTCCTTAGAGAAAGACAAGATGGAATTTATATATCCCAAGACAAATGAAAGGTTTACAAAGAAGTAACGTCTTACATCTTTAAGAGTGTGTCAATTAGGAAAGATTCCACTCTCATAAATAGAAAGGAAACACATAACCTTGCAACCTTCTCTAAGAAGATGGTGTTGATCATGTTAGGAGATACTCTGAAGCAAGATGCAAGTTATATTCCTTCACTACAAAAATTAGTGAAAAAGGCATAAAACAATAAGAGATTAACTATATATTCAATTCATTTCATGGTTTATTTTAAGAGCCTATATGGACTCCAAGAATAAGAATAATAGAAGAATATTTTATAGATTTGTTTCCTAGTGTTCCCTTTTGCAACATAGTCATTTTTGCAACATAGTCATTTATAGATAGTTTTTAATGGAAAATGAATATATTGGTAGATGAATTGTTGATTTACTAGAAAAATGGACTCATTAAACCTTCCACTTTATCGTATGGTTCACCATATTTCAATCAATTAAATTCCAATGTGTTGCATTTATAATATTCTTAACTGGAAAATTCAAAACCACATCAACATAAAGAAATGAGGACTTGACCAAACATCTTAGCTCAACATGCTCCCCTACTTCATAATTACAAAGTGTGTACAAATAGACCGTGCAAGGGAATTCTTTGTGGGCTTCTCTTTAAGGATTTAATAAGGAAATTAATTGCAAGATACCACAATCAAATACAGATGGGATTCTTTGCAAGGAGACAAGGTAATCAATTCCAAGCTAATGATAGATTAATTCTACATGGGCTTCTCTACAAATATGCCAGTCAATTTTAAGCTACCCACATATCAAATTTACAATATGGGATTCTATAATCCAATCAATTCTAAGCAACCATGTATCAAATCGACATTCACTTATGTAACACATATGTTTGGGTTTAAATTGTGTTAGGAGACAATTGTGTCAAGGGCCATCCTATGTCTATAGAATAATCGTCATTAAGAATTAGAAAGTCACAAAGCATTGCTTATGAAACATTAGTTCGATGGCGTTTTTTTATATACAAAAACGAACTTGAATAAATGTGACATCACTTAAGCAACATTAAAGGATGCACATCACTTAAGTGGCGTTTGTAAGGGACATTTTTTTTTTAAATGCACCGATTTCACATTTTTAACTAAATTTTGATGTTAAAAAGAGTTTTTTAATCAAATGTCAATTCAAATGTCAAATTTCAACCCTAAATGTAATAGTGTGAAAATCATGGGTGTGAATATGAAAATAGAAATAGTACAACTAAGATTCTTTTGAGATCTCCATCAATACCTCAATACTTGTGTTATCCACATATTTTGACAAAGATGGTGTAGATTGACATACCCATGTTATCCTCTATTAGTTCTCTTAATGAACTACCATCAAGAGCCAAAATTCAATCATCATCTTTGAGAAGATTTATCCCTGCAATTTTTTATTACTTTCCCTGATGAAGAAACCCTTTCTTTATTATATTAGAGAGCATCATTCATTGTTATAAAGTAATATGTATTCGTGGATCGAGGAAATGTTAGGTATATCCATAAAGGGCACCACCATTTTCCATATAAAATATAAATTAAAAGATATTATGAGAGCAAAAAATAAGACTCAAACTACAAACAAATTAGAAAGAACCAAAAATAGTGGATACCATACCTACCTCTAAAATTGAGCTCTGAACTTCTTTAATTGATTCTCTCTTCTAACACAAGTTTGCACAATCCTTGCAAAAGACTCATACTTTATGAGCACAACTTTCAAGAGCTTGACCAGATGGAACAATAGGAGACACATAATAACTATGGAATGTATCTACATGTAACATACTCAACAACTTACAAAATTGGAATATTTTGGAAAGAATCACTAATATCTTAACCAAAGAAACATATTCTCCATGCTCAAGCTTAACTATGTTACTTTTATGGTCAATAATCTCAAGGCAGCCATCAAGATGAAATCTCCCTTTGTCACTAATATAGAGCCATCATAATGCTCTATTGTCCACCTTCTCCAGTAGAAAACATTGTAAGAGTGCAACCCATATGTATAATTATATTAATAAGACTAAAATGTAAGCCCCAACATTCAATCACACTGTATGACTCATCAATTTTCTCTTTGTTCCTAAGATATCCCAAAGTTACATAGGGACCACCAATAACTATCTCTCCTTGAAGAATTGGTGAATTCCATGTCAAATAGCCACCTCTTTCCCATTCAATTGGATACATATGTAAACAAGACTATTAATCACAAAATCAACTTGGAAGAATATATAGTTCTAAGATAATTGGACCATTCAATTGGATACATATGTAAGCAATACTATTAATCAAAAAATCAACTTGGAAGAATATATAGTTCTAAGATAATTGGAAAAACCACAAGAAAGTAATTTTTAAGACAATTATGAGCTACAAAATGCAAGAGGAACAAGAAAAACAAGTAGATAAATTTAGAACAACTTGAAAAAAATTCCTAACGGATTAAAAAGGAATTACATGAGAGAGAGTTGCTAGCATTGGTTGTCAATTTCAAAGTTGACAACCAATGTCAAGATAATCTTCATGTCAAAGTTGGTTGAACACAACATGTAGTGCCACTTTGTAATAGTTTTCATATCTCATAATTCGTCAGTGCATCAAAATTCACCTACAATGGAAACCACAAATATCGATTATGACTTGATTTGATATGCAAATGAACAAAAGAAAAAAAAATCTGAGAACTCGATGAAAACCTAATTATAAACTATTTAAGGGTCAAGCTCAATAATTGGTTCATGATGTGTCACTTTTAATACTACCTTGAGCTTCTCTTGGCTTTGATAATGCCTTATTCTCTATTGACAAGGACAACCATGAGAAAGTGGAAGCTCATATGGCCTCCCCACCACACCCCCCCCACAACATCACTTTCATTTCCTCATACCCAATTTAATTACAAAACCATTCACATACACATCATAGTGGCAAAGAAGTGAATATAAAAATAAAAACATCATATATATCAATCAACCGTAACATGAATATCATAAAATGTAGTAATTAGATATTAATGAATTTCAATCATATAGCTAATATATACTGCATTATTTCCTCCTAAGTGTTTTTTTTTAAACATCCATGATTCTAACATTATAATAATTTTACACCCCATCTTTCTTGAATTTGACCAAGGATTTATATCCCCCTCTCAAGGCAATTTTTAGATCGTCTTGGGTGGGCCACTTGCGAGTCTCAACAAGCTACATACCATAAAATAATGCGAATAATATTGACTTAGATTTATATGATAGTTGAACAATTCAGTAACGAGAGCTTTTAAATTCTAGTGCTTACATATCTACTTTTCACTTTGATATATTCTCTAAGGCTAACTTTGTGTAGCCCAACCTTATTCAATCTATCCTTAGCGTCTTTTGATGTGTCTTTTGAGAATAATATTGACTTAGATTTATATGATAGTTGAACATTTCAGTAACAAGAGCTTTTAAATTCTAGTGCTTACATATCTACTTTTCACTTTGATATATTCTCTAAGGCTAACTTTGTGTAGCCCAATCTTATTCAATCTATCCTTAGCGTCTTTTGATGTGTCTTTAAGCCTATCAAAAGTTTGAAGTGCATGTCAATTATATTTTATCAATCATGTCAAATGCAAAATTATTTATCCAAAATATATTATATTATAATTACATTTCCATCTCTCAAACTTTTTGATTCATTCCCTATTTTTTCATCTTCTTCTCCCTAAAATACTCCAGTAATGCAGCCCACTCACTTTTGGGAACTAACGAAGGACACCCATAATTTGGGGAGCATAGCTAAGATTTGTTTAATAGGTGTCCCATTGCATAGAAGAAAACACCTTTTGGTTGAGTATTTTTCCAAAAAGGCACATCATGTGATTAATCAGTTATTTTTTCAAACTAGGGTTTTGCTGTTTAAATCCAATTCTTGTTGCCATTGCAAAATAATTAAATGTATTCTCATGCAACTCAATAGAAAAGATGTCACTCACTGCCAATGCAATCACATATTACGATTATACTTATCAAATCAACATAAAATTATTATTTTTTTATAAAATAAAAATAAGGGATTAGTAATTAAAAAAACAAATTAACCCCTTAAGCGAGACAAGTTCATCATCCATGTATAAATCTAGGGTTTTGGATAATTAGGATTGATGAGGGAGTTGGATCAATATATAAAGCAAGGATATCATTAGTATATATATTGAAAGTTCATTATCCATGTATAAATCTAGGGCTTTGGATAATTATGATTGATAAGGGAGTTGGATCAATATATAAAGCAAGGATATCATTAGTATCTATATTGACTCTAGATTCATGGGGATGTGGTGTGGTATATGAATGAGTAGGGGTAGAGGTACCGATAGTAGGTGTAGGAGTAGAGGCACCAACAATAGTAGTAGTAGAGACACCAACAATAGTAGTAGTAGAGACACTAGCAATAGGATCATCAAAAGAGGCACTAGGAGTAAATGCAAGTGTGTTACTCGCAATTCTCGGGGCATGGGGAGCTAAGAAAAAAATCTATATATTTTTTTTTGTCAAGTATAATTCATTAAAATTATGAAATTCCAAACATAAAAGCAATTGAGTTCATCAAATTTCAAAATTTACTACCATGAATAGATTGATGTTTTCTATCAAATTTAAATATTTAGAAATGCTTTCTTCGGATGTATCTTGCATCAAACTAGTGAGTTCTAGTGTCCATTTTTTAACTTGTTTCTTGATAGTGGAGGCAATATGAACAAAAAAGTCACCCTCATGAGCACACTCAACCAAGTGGAATTCTACAACCAACCAACAGTTTATATGGATTAGAATAATAATAAACATTGATTAAAAATATATAAAAGTTATATTACATTAATTTCCCCACATCAATTTGTTTGTCACAATCAACCTACAACATAAATGACAGTATGTTAATTAGATAAAACTATTCCAAGCATCAAAATTTCCAGTTATGATATGCGACATTAAGTTTTGACAAAGCATGTTTTGACATTATGTTGGTTTTCAAAATAGTTTTGGTGCAATGTATTTACTTGATGTATATTCACTTACAACAAACCAATTTTCAGAGTGGGGTAACTTCAATTCCACTCATGAAGGAATGAAACAAATATATTAAAGGCACTTAGTTAACATCAATGAACATAGATTCAATATTAAACATTCATATTTACTATAACTCTTAATGCACATTGAAACTTATGCATAATTAAACATCATCATTGAAACATATACAAGCATCTTCCTCAAAGGTGCAACCTAGTGGCCAAGATTCTTTTCCCCTCCCACATTGTGGGTATTTGGGTCTTCCCCATAATGTGTCATAGCTCCAAACTATGCATCTTCAAAGTGAAAATGATGCCATGATTGTAGGTCAAGATGGACATGACTTTCATGAATGTGTCTCTATTTTCCCATGTGATGGAACTTGATGACTAAGCCATATCCAATGAAGGCGTTTCTTTGGGTTGAATGGATGGGTTGAAATCATACCATGGGTACCTATAGTTCACTTACCCATAAGCATTTTTTTTTTGAGGATGCTCTTCTTGTTTGAGTTAGGAAAATATGTGTTAAGGAGGCTAGTAAGAATTTCATTGGTGGACTTGACGGATCTGGAAATGATTAATGTATTGTTGCATCTAACATTCAAAATCATGTCTATAATTATACTAGTATTGT
Source organism: Picea engelmannii (assembly GCA_009831015.1). Classification (NCBI taxonomy): domain Eukaryota; kingdom Viridiplantae; phylum Streptophyta; class Pinopsida; order Pinales; family Pinaceae; genus Picea; species Picea engelmannii. Next base: position 392,325 of record ML795247.1, read on the forward strand.
GTTCCCATTGGCTATGGTTGATGATGATGGTGAGGAAATGGGTTGAATCAACATAAATATCAAAAGGATCGCCTTTGTCATAATATAAATATGATGGAAATCAATTAATGATGGCTTGGCTCTCTTCCTTGCAACATGAGAATGAGTATAAGGGAGTTCTGTCTATCTTGTCTACTACAACATTATTGCAGGTTCTATTGGGGTTTCCATTTTTCATTTAAAGTTATTTGAATAGGTTGTGGAAAAGTGAGCCTGTGCAACGAAACTATGTTGATCACTTGTTAGATGTAGGGGAAAAACAAAATAATATCAAACCAAATTCAACACCTACACTTAGAGTGTTTGTTAAAATCTAGCATAGTGAAACCATATAGGCCTAGGAATCTATAATGTGAAAAGAAAAAGGGCCCAAGAATATCATAGATATACCCATGGTGAACAAGGGTAGATCAAGGGCAAAGGCAAAGTGATTACAGATATACCCACAATGAGCAAGGTCAAGGGTAGCGCATTCACGGATTTACCCATGGTGAGTGATGGGTCAACTAAACTTCTTGCTGATGATAGCAGAGAAGTTTGGCTTATGTGTGCATTTAATATGTCAAACTAGGGGTCTATGAGCTTATGCGATACCATACACTATCTATGTAGAATTCAAGAATTTCCTTTGTATTTGATTTCTATATGCTTCTATTAAATTAAAAGGGAACAACTTCTTAGATCACACTCTGCATAGTTCAAGTTTAAAAGGTAACCACACACTTCCATAATGAAACTGAAAGCATTACTCAAATCGACAGAACTATAGAATGTTAAATTGTTGGATCAGAGTTAACTGTCAACTATAAAGGCCAATCTTTAATACTACAACTTGTGAATTTGAAACTTAAATATGGAAGTGAACAAATTAATCCTAGTTGTAGAATTTATAACACATTGATGTTAAACTAGCTCCATGGTGAAATAGGGCTATATCTCTTTGATATACGTACAGGGTCCAATAGTAGTACTCGACCCGATATCTTAGGGAACCAACTAAAGAGGCTAGACCATGCCCTTAGTCGTACTACTCGACTACCCATGTAATAGAGAGTATATTCCTGAGTGTTGTTTTCGGTGGAACTATAACACTCAGGCAACCGATCGGTTTATCTATGGAGGTCTTCAGGAGATCTAGGTTGATCCATATACAGGTGATGTATGATACACTACCACTTGAAGGGGTACAAACATGGGTTACAAGGATAGCCCCCAGATGTGCGCTTAAGTACCGCTTGTATTTTCCTGTGTGTATGACTCCCTGACCGTGGGTTTATGTGCGTAACGATAGATCTATGTATATTTAAGACATTGGAATATGTCTCTACCCTAAACAAAATTTAACCCACAATTTTCTGCCGAGGAAGGTGCTCTAATACCACTTGTATTATTCCAGATATAAAATAGTATGCAGAACAAAAATATTTTAGCTAGAAATGGCAGAGAAACAATGATATAACTAGAACAATACCATAATAACACCAAAAAGAACACTTTGATTACCGATAGCAATGTTCACTTGCTTCTTTGAGGGGGAAACTTCCAACAGAGTAGAGATCTATTACAATAATATCCAAGACAATATTTCTCCTATCCTCTACTTCTATTTATACTAAATCTATCTATCCAAAAGAACAATCTAGAGGAATATCCTTCTAGAAGAGGAAGCTTCTATTAGTTCTTCTTACATTTGACTTATTCTTCCTTATTTCTAGGCCTTATTAATATTGGCCTTTATTACATGGAATTATATTATTCTACCTACGTGACGGGTTAGGGAAGTTAGGTCCCTAACACTTAGGATTCACAGTTGTGGGAAAAACTTAACACATGTCAATGCATCTCAAACATGTAGGTATTAATTCATGGTTGGAATATACCAGCAGTCATTACTGCCAACAAGACCATGGCTCCTCTCCACAATTCGTTTTTCTTTCCCAAGCCAAGATCAAAATGAATGAGGAATGAAGGGTGGGTGAAAGAGTGAATGGAGAGAGAACATAATGAATAGTGTGAACAATGAACAATGAGTGAGTGAATGAACCCCCCCAAAAAGACCAAAAATGGGTTTATGTATTTCTTGGAATTAAAGAACCACATGGAGTCCCCCCAAGAAGCTCATGTAACTGATATTTTCCATTTAAAAAAATGGGTAAATAAAAATAAAAAATAAAAAAATTATCCCCTCAAGCCCCCTCTCTTGTAGAATAATACCCCCTATGACTTTTGTCCTTGTCCGTCTAGCATCCAATGATGTATTTATTATTAATAATGATCAAAACATTACATTTCCTAGGCACAGTGGCCTCTTTTAATTGTTTGGGCACTTTGGCCTTTCATAAATTAACAAAATGAATTATTTAATATGGGGCTCAAAACCAGGGTATTACATTCCCCTCCCCCTTATTTGGCACTGTCCTTGGTGCATATGCAAAACAAAAAACAAAATTTCAAAATTTGTTCAACAAGTTGCGGGTACTTTTCCCGCATGGCATCTTCATGCTTCCAAGTAGCATCTTCAAGACCGTAGCAAGTCCACTGGAATTTTACCAGCTATATTACTCAATTCCATAGCATTTTGATTTTTCTATCGAATATTTTCATTGGCTAGACCTGAAAGTCTCCCTCTGTCTCTACCTAAATCAGATGTCAATCAATAACATGGTTAGGATCATGTACATATTTTTTTAGAAAAGAGACATGAAATACATTATGCACATTCATGGAACTAGGCAATGAAAACATGTATGCAACTGGCCCTATTCTGTCCAATATCTCAAATGGACCACAGAATCTGGCTGCTAGCTTTTTACAACTACTCAACTTCAAAGAGATTTTCTCGGGCTTCACTTTTAAAAGAACATGCTCCCCCACTTTAAATTATCTAGTTGTCATGCTCTTATCTGCATATATTTTTTGTCTATCTTGAGCTACCTTTAAATTCTGCTTAATTCCAACCATCTGGTCTTCCATATGCTTGAGAAATGTTTGCCCAAGTATCACTCTATCTGTTGGATTGTCCCAAATCACCAGAGTATTTCATTTCCTACCATACAAAACTTCAAATGGGTTCATTTCCAATGAAACTTGAAACCCATTATTATAGGAAAACTCAACCAAGTGCAAGTAATCTTCCCACTTAGATGGCTTATCCATCACATACATTCTCAACATGTCTTCAATTACTTGGTTGACTCTTTCTATCTGCACATCTGATTGTGGATGGTATGTTGTGCTAAAGTTCATATTTGTATCAAATCATTTAAAAAATCCCCTCCATAAATTTGAAGTAAACTTTGTATCTCTACCTGAAACAATTGCCTTAGGTATCCCGTGCAACCTAGAAATCTCCCTCATGTAATTTTTTGCAATATTAGTTGTGGTATGAGTCATTTTTACAGGAAAAAAAATGAGCAGTCTTTGTCAATTAATTAACCACTACCATGATTGAATCATGTTGTCTTGGGTAATTTAGTTATAAAATCAATGGTTACCACTTCCCATTTCTTCTCTGGAATTGGTAATGGTTGTAGCAACCGCGTTGGGTGCCTATGCTCAACCTTCACTCTCTGACATTCCATACATCTGGCAATGTAATCAACAACATATCTCTTCATTCATGGCCTAAAGAATTAGCTTCTTATTGCTGCAATTGTTTTTTGGTAACTGGGATGTCCTGCATACAAAACATTATGCATTTCTTCTAATACCAAATTCCTAAGTTCTCCGGGACTAGGAACATAAATTCTATTTTTATGCATAAGTAATCCATCTTCCTTCATCCCATATTCTTTAATTTTCTGTTGTACATTTTCTTGTTGTAATCTTTATTTTTCCTGTAGGTAATGTTTATCTGTAACAACAACATCTACAAATTTTATCTTTAAATCCAATTGATGCATACTAATGGATGTCACATGCATGAGATGTACTCTTCTAGTAAGTGCATCGACAACTTTATTTTCTTTTCCTTTGATATGCTTGATGTCAAAATCATATTCACTTAAAAATTCCATCCATCTCATTTTCCTGGAATTGAAAGTTGGTTGTTCAAAAAGATATTTCAGACCACTATGGTCTGTTCTTAATTCAAATCTCTTCCCCATTGTTATAACCCTAAATTTATCTACACATGCATACCTCGCCTTTGGCCCTCTTGCATTTTTTTCCAAAGCACTGTTGAGTTTCTCTTCTAAAAAAATTTTTTTTTGAAGATGTATGCACCCTGCACCACTACTGCTCGGGTACATACTCTTGTTGCACCACTACAACTCACGTACATATGCATGATGCACCACTACAACCCACGTATACTTGCAAAAGTTGTAAAAAATAAAAAGTTGCAAGGAATTCGTTGAGATTACGAGCTATTGGGTAGTTTCCCAACTAATCCACCACCTATAAACTGTCACCCAACCGAATAACCATCCTTTTCCCATACAAAAGGAGGTGTTGGGGTCTCATTTTACATATAGACATAAGAACAGTGAAAATTTTCCCATTTCACATCCCCTCCTTTCCCAAGTTATTGCAGCCCTTTTGTGAGAATTGCCTTTGCATTTTCCCCATTAGCCCTTCTTCCTCCATCAGAACCCATTCACTTCCCAAGAAGAGATTAGAAGGTTGAGAGGAGAATCCATACAAAGATGAACTTGGAGCTTGGTGAAGAGGAGACCAGACCAGGTTCGTGGAGCAGTAGCCAGCTTTGATTGTAAAGGTATAATCATTGAGTTATTAATAAAAGAATTACTTTTCCTGTCCCAAATCATGGTGTATTGAATGCTTTTATTGGTTTATGTTCTAACATCTAACCCTAATTTGTATATGGAATAACATGCTTGTCATTTTTTGTTTGTCAATATTTGGATGCAGGCTAGCCCTGGGAGGAGGCGTACAGTGAAAAAATCTTCCAAGCGCGATGGGATCATCACCGGACACAGAGTAGAGGTATAGTTACCCGATCTCCCTCATCTTTGATTTTCTTGTATGAGTTTTGGGTATGTTTGGGGTAGTTAGAGAAGTAGTTGAATTTTAGATGGTTAATTGATCTGCCTACATTCTGAACCCTGGTTTAGTCATAGGGGGGTTTTCCTGCTAGTAAAATTGGTGACCATACTAGGGAAGCCTTAGGGTTTTAGGGGATTTTTGGGTTGTCTTATTGGTTTTTCTGCCTTGCGAGTTTTCGTTGAGTCTTCTGAGTTTTTTAAGGGATTCTAGTCATCTTCAGGTGCCATACCAGTTCTCCCTACCATATAAGACTATCTATTTTCTTTATTTTTTGAGGAAGTATAGAGATGTACACATCGTTCTTTGGGACAACCCGCGTACATACACGTCATACCTGGTTCAAGATTTTTTTTTTTTTAAAGAGGAAATCAATCTCTCTTCTAATTGAGGTTTATACTTCTTAGGTTTTCTTGATATAGTTCAAAGTCTCTGTTTTTACAGCCATAGCTCGGGTTAGATTTCAGTTTACTTGTCTTTTTGAAGTTTCGTGTGTTTACCTTTTAAAGGGTTTTGAATGAGTCTTTGAGTGATTGATCTGCCTGTTTGGTTTCTTTTGTGATTCCTTGCGATCTGTAGTAGGCCAAAGATATTTTTCAATCTTCTCTTGTTGTTATTTTTACCCCTTTTGTTTGCTTTGAAAAAATATTAAAAAGATTTATTTTAGTTTTTATGTTTCAAGCATTTTTCAAAAAAACAGATTTTTCATTTTAAGTTTGGTAAAGTAGTTGGAGTTAGTTGTTTTACTACAAAGGAAAAAGAGTTCATTTTTTAAGTTCTTTACTGATGGTTTGAAACTTAAGTAGCTTGTAGTAAAGCGAAATTTCGTTTTAGGTCTTCTTTTTAAAGATCTTGAAAAAAGTTAGTTACACAAAAGTTGGTTACAAAGAGTTAGTTGTAAGTCTTTACTTTCGACTAGAAGTAATTTTTCTTTCAGAGTTTCATTTTTTTCTCATCTTTTCGTCTCTCATAACATCACTAATTTCATTGCCATATCCTTTGAGTTAATTAAGCCATTAAAACGAGTGCTAAACCTAAAATTAATTAGACTTTTATGTTTGTAGGGTCAACTAAATATTTTAGGGTTAGAGCCTTGAATTAGGTTGGAGAGGATACTCTTCAAGGTCGTTAAACAAAAATTGGAGTCAGAGCTAGGGAGTGTTAAAGTCCAGTGACGTGAAATTTATCTAGGACCCCCCTCTAACATAGGGGCTAAAAACAAGGTCGCTTGAGGAAAGGAAGTGGAGATAACCCCTCCAAATTCAGACTAAATGTAGTGGGGAATGCATATTGAGTATCTGGCATGGGAATACTATCACCTGCATTTTCCTAAGGTGCTTCATGGACCTAGAATTCGTTCGAGATTCGTTGTTGTCTTCCGGACCACTTGCTTTTGATACCCTCGGTAGGTTTCATACTTGTTATCCTAATCATTGCGATCTGCCTGACTGTCGACTGTACCCGCCTGGTGACTTTTGCAAGCTAGCAAATTAGTTGCCCATTTTATAGGGACTTACACAGGTGACTGCGGGGGTATACCGTGGTACCTAGGGAAGATGTCGGGGCACACTTTTCATAGTATACCCGGAGGGTGCTTCCGTGTTCGAGTTGCACTTGCACTGGTAAGTTTCTCTAGTGTTGGTTGGCGTAACAGTTCTTCCAACTAGATAGTGGTTTTCTTGATTTAAATTATAGGAATTTTTCTTGTGTGTTCTTGGTTTTAAACAATAGTTAAATCCTTACTATGTCATTGATATTTTCACAAGGTGGAAGATCAACAACTCTATCTGTCGCAAAGGCTTCAGGGCCCATCACCGGTTGCATTAGATCCACCACCACCACCATTACGATGAAGACTTGACCAACAAGAGTCATTCAAAGCAATCGGGCCATAGAAAACCATGCTCGAGCCTGCTCCGACAGGGGATTACTCAACTATGGAGGAACCTACTATTTCTGAACTTGGAGTGGAAACTCTCAGGCCAATCAACCCTCCGATCACTGACTTGTCAGCGCCAATCTTAGTACAAGTTGTCCCTCCTAAGGTGACACCTGTTGAGTGCCAAATAGTCTTACAAGAAACCATGGAAGCAAATGATGCTACTTCATCCAGGAGTCCTCATACTCCCTCTTCGATTACTACCGCAGGAGGTATCTTGCCTCCCAACCCACCTTCGCTAGTCTAGACCACAGTGGTCTCGATTCCCTCTACCTCGGGAAGTGGTTTGATACCGTCATCCGCAACGACCACTACTCCATTTACACAAAGTGCAATGAGCCTTCCATTCTCATATGGGAAGCTCAACTTTGATTCAAACTCAGTCCTTTCCTACTCCACCATATAGACCATGGTTCTGGGGGTATGGAGCTCCAACACTCCAGTGAAAGGGTCTATTGGAGGCACCTCGGTCTCTTTTAATGCTATACCTTACGGTGGGGGTCACATACCTCCTCCGTCCCCCTCACTTAGTAATGATTTCCAGCAACCTATCGGGTCGAGTGCTAACTACAACTTGTTTCGAGCAGGTGGCTTAGGACCTTCATCTTACACTACGTCAGTGGGATCCATGTCATTCTCTTTGTTCAACACATTTGGTAATAACGCCTTTTCTTCGGCTGTCATCTCAACTGGGGGAAACCCTAGGTTTGGACAACACAATCATGTGCAAGGTATTATTCCTACATAAGGGGAAAGTGCAAGAGTTTTCTCCTCACAAGGACTTTGGAATCCTTGGCAGGGATCAATTCCCTCACAAGGGATGTTGGTCAAGGGAAACCCCTTCCATGGTCAATGGAACCCTGGGAAGGGATCAATACCTATGCCCATCGAATCGGCTAGTGGCATCCCCTTCCAAAAATATTGGAACAAAATGCAAGGAGAAATCCCCTCTCAACCAACGTCGTCCAACTATGGGAGTTAGATGACGATTTCCTAGCAAAAACAGTTTCTGCATGCTGGTCAAGGCCACGGTTTCTACCAAAACCTTGGCCAACAACCCAACTTTTCCTAGAAACCTGGTGCCAGTCAAACTCTAGGTCCCCTTTTTCCTCTACATAGTACCCAACCCAAACTACTGTTTCTGGAAAAGCTACATTTTCCAGACTTGTCAAGGTCGCTTAATGACCTGATTTGTCATGATCCGTGTTGACCTCCCATGCAGACTAAGTTTCCCTTCGATATTCCAATATTCCAAGGCAAGCCTGACGAAGACCCAGGTGATCACGTGAAAACTTTCCACTTATGGTGCTTGTCCAACTCGCTACAAGACGAATCCGTACAACTATGCTTGTTTCAACGCACTCTTATCGGGGGTGCTGCAAAATGGTACATCGAGCTCGACTACTCAAGATATTCTTACTTTAATGACCTGGCGATCGTTTTTCTAAATCATTTCCAACTGCCCGTGAGATATGATGTCAGCACTGAATTGCTGGCCAACTTTGAGCAGATTAAGGTCGATCATATATTCGATCACATCCGAGAATGGCGACGTCGGAAGATCTTGATTAAGGTACAGGTCCCACCAACTTTCTTGTTGGAGTGGTTCCTGAAGTGTTTCGTACCAGTTGTATCCAAGGACATTACAACTTCAGGCTTGTTTTCAGAGGAGGAGGTGATAATGAGAGTGCAACAACTCGAACTTATTTACTCTCAGTCTGGCTTACTCTATGAGATATTTCCAGATGCGCCACGGTCCATCCTTGACAAGGCCAAACAAAATTCTAGACCACATGTTGATGGTATAGTGGGCTCAGCATAAGGAAAGTCCATCGATCTCTTGTCAAATCAATTGCAACAATTATTTATACAATAGACGATGGCTAGCCAGACCTCCGGTTTGGTTGTTCCCCCTACCCAAACACTGAATGTACACAGCGTGTAGTTGATGAACTCAATGGCCAACCAACGGCCTGAAGGAAAGAAAAAACAATGGAACAAGAAGGGTAAAGGGGACAAAAAGGATAATAACAATGTTGGCGAGGGAAAAACAGAGAAGAGAAAGTCAAAGTATCTATGTAACCTTTGCATGCAGGACCATCTGACTCACCTGTGCCCTCGAATTGCAGACACCCATAAGCTATTGGTGTAACAACAACCTACTATGCTGACAAATCCATTTCCACATGGGAAAAAAATGGCTTAAGGCTCAACATCTTCGAGCGCGGAAGGGGGCAGTCAGGGACCCCCACGTCTACTGGAAATACCTCATCCACAAATGTTTACATGTTGAAAGGTGATGCTCATATAGTGACCAGGTCCCGAGATTACGGTATGCCAGAATCTGCCGAAAAGGGTAAAGAAGCCACAAACCCACCAGTTCCTCTCCAGATTTAGAAGACGATGGGAAAAACAATGATACACATCCCCAAAGGTGAGTTCAAGAAAGCTTCACATAATACAAATGCGAGGGCTACCCAGAACTACTCCGTTGTGGAGGATTTGGCACAAACTCCTTATGCGATGTCTACTTTGGAAGTCCTCCAAAGTTTCCTTTCACAGAGAAAGGCCATGTTATCCACCTTGGGATCTGCAGATACTTGTAACTTAGGAGTGATTGTTCTCAATCCAACTGACTTGAAACCTCATCTTCCTTACCAAGTTTCATTTCAGATAGTAGTGGCTTACACCATGAAATATTTTACTCATAATATCTTTTGCATGGTGGTTGACGTGGGTGCCTCGACTTGCGTGATGTCGCTGGCATGTTGGAAGTCCATTGGTCAACCCGTTTTCTCTCTGTCACCTACATTTCTTACGACATTCGATGTTCGGTCATCTAGACCACATGGAATCATTCCTTCTTTCCCCATACAGTTAGGAGGGAAGATTGTGTGCATCGAAGTTGAAGTGGTCGATGTGCCTCTCGACTACAACCTTTTGTTAGGAAGGATTTGGACCTATGTAATGCATGTAGTGGTTGCTACAGTTTTTCAGCTATTGTTGTTTCCACACGAAGTTTGAATCGTGACTATTGACCATTTCGCCTTCTCCCGTCCTGACCCTTCATCGGGGGTATCCACGGTCCCGATGATTGATAACCCTCAACCTGACACCGTTAAGATAGGGGTTGTTTTGTGTCCATCGTTGATGGGTACTTTCGATTACCCACCTCCTTCTGGTGATGTCAAGCTTATATCGGCTGCCCCTAACCAGCCTAGGGCTGAAAATTTTCAAATCACATTGTTTCAAACGACTTACTTTCATGATCCATGGACTCTTCCTTCCCCATCGGCCTCGATGGAAGGGATAGGGAATTTTGGCATGCCCATGCCCTTTTCTACGAAAAAAGTTGTGTACAACAAGATTTGGTCGACCCCGATCCGACTCCCGTACATGAGTTAGATCCAGTTCTCAAGCCGATCCAGGCTCAAGGTTCCCTTGCCACTACAGATTCTTTAGATCTGGTCTTGCCCTGATATGAGGTGATTCTTGAAGCATTGGCTAGTATAGACATACCCTGGGATTATCTCCATCACATATATTAATTCGTCCCGTAGTTAAGAAGAATAGAGGTAGGTGAATTTGTGTTGACTATGACTGGAGATAAGTCTTGTCCTATTAATCCTCTATCTATGCACACAATTTACGCCGAGGGTAATATGGAAAGTATCGTTGAAATGATCCCTATAGACATCTCCAGAACCCCTGGCGTCGTGGAGAATGTTATCATTAGAGAAGACTGCTACCCCGAAGAGATTCAAATTTATAAAGAGTTGTTTAAATAATTCCACGACATTTTTGCTTGGTCTTACAAGGAAATGCCAAGCATAGACCCAAGAATTGTCAAACATGAGATAACGACTTATCCTGATGCCAAGCCGGTCCGACAAAATATTAGTTCGATGAATCCTTTGAAAGCGACAACAATTAAGGATGAAGTAGAGAAACTGCTTAAAGAAGGTTTTATCTACCCCGCGTAGTTGACAAAATGGGTGTCAAACCTTGTTTCGGTTAACAAAAAATAGGGTACGAGTCGCGTGTGCATGGAATTTCATGACTTGAACAATGCCTGCCCGAAAGATAATTTTCCCACCCCATTCATTGATCATATTGTCGATGACTACGCATGATGTGAGGTATTTTCATTCATGGATGGTGTTTTGGGATATAACCAGATTCAGATTAAACCCGAAGACCAACAAAAAACAACTTTTATTTGTCCTTGGGGCACATTCTCTTATCGTAAGATGCCTTTTGGCCTGAGGAATGCTGGAGCCACTTTTCAACGGTCCATGTATTTTTCTTTCCATGAACTTATACATATAGTTTAGGCTTATCTTGATGATCTATAATCATGCTCTTGCAAGAGATCTGGTCATCCCACACACTTACGACTAATCTTTGAACAATGTAACTACTATTGGATTCACTTGAATCCTAACAAATGTGGTTTCTACGTGACATCGAGTCCTCTCTTAGGTTTCATTGTTTCAACAACAGGGATCCTGGTTGATCCTCTTAAGGTTGAGGTGATAGTTTAGTTTCCTCCCCCATGCACAATACCCGAGCTTTGAATCCCATGAATCCCTTACAATACGTGTTGACACGACAGGTCATTAGAGAAAATATCAGTAGATGGATTGTTATCCTCCAGGAATTTGACTTGGATTTTGTTTTCGCGAAATCCAAAAAGTCGTTGGTCTTTGCGGAAATTATTTTGGAACTTTTGGTTGAATCTAATGATGACACGCCCGAAGAATCACCCATCAAAGGAGATATTTTTCTGATCGTATCTTCAGAACCCTGGTATGGAGATATACTAGTCTATCTCCATACTTTGAAGTTCCCTGCTTCTGCTTCCCGCGATGAGCATCGACGAATTCACTATCAGGCATGAAACTATCTCATACTCGATGACACTTTGTATCGTCAAGGTGTAGATTGAATTCTTCATCGGTGCCTTATACACGAGGAAGTAGATCTCGCTCTGAATGACTGCCACATTGGAACATGTGGTGGTCATTTGTATAGGTTTGAAACAACCCAAAATATTCTACATTTTGGTTACTGTTGGCCTACGTTGATCAAAGATTGCGTTGAGTTATTCAAGAAGTGCCACCTGTGTCATATCTTCTCTCGAAATATGTAGGCACATATTGTTCCCATGTTTCCTATCATCGTTGTTGGTCCCTTCACTAAGCGGGGGGTTGATTTTACTACATGCCACCCAGATTCAGCCAGGGGGAATCGTTATGTCATCATAGCAGTAGAATACTTCACAAAGTGGGTCAAGGCTATGCCAACATTAAAAAATGATGGAAAAAAATGAATCTCTTCATTTTTAACCAGATAGTAGCAAGGTTCGACATCCTGAAGGAGATTGTCACTGACCATGGCAGTCACTTCCAAAATAAAATAATGTATGAGTTAACATCAAATCTTGGGTTGAGGAAAGAACATTCATCACCCTACTACCCACAAGAGAATGGTCAGGTGGAAGCTGTGAATAAGTCTTTCAAGACTATTCTTCAATGAATGATCAATTCTACCAAGTCAAATTGCCATTTGATGTTGTACTCAGCGTTATGGGCCTACCAAACGTCTATAAAGACTGCCACTAGATTCTCAGCTTTTCAACTTGTATATGGGCTAGAGGTAGTCTTGCCTATTGAGTGCCAGATCTTGTCTTTAAAGTTGGCAATGGAGTTACTGCCAGACACTTCACCGCTTGAGGAACGCCTATTATATCTCAAGCAGCTCAATGAGCAATACCGTGATGCAACCTCAACCAATGAGGCTCATAAGAAATGAGTCAAGCATCAATATGATTGGTCTGTTCATCCTCGGATTTTCTCTAAAGGCGATCTTGTCCTAGTCTATGACCAAGACAAGGATCCCCTGGGGGAAGGCAAGTTCAAACCCATGTGGTTCATACCTTTCATCGTGAAGGAGGTCTTAAAGAAGGACGCTTACTGTCTAGTTGACTTTGAGGGAAATGCCTTGGCGGAGCCTAGAAATGGGCTCTACCTCAATATGTATTACTCTTACGTTGGTCGCCTAGGTGACTTATTGTACATATGTATAGTTCTTATACAATTTTTGTCTTTTTCGTTTTATGGGCGTGTAGTTATTTATGTATTCCTTTTTACTGTGGCAGATGTCAAGTGAATCGGAGGTGTTATTTGGGTTCGTGGATGGTGATAGCTGACACACTCAGAGGCTTGCTTCCGCAGCTTGGGTGATTTTCACACCTAGAGGCCAGTTACTATCTTCCAGAGGTATATGTCTAGATGACGCCACAAACAATGTCACTAATACAACATAGTGATAGAGTTGCTTCATGAATCTTTGTCGCATGGAATTTCTCACCTCCGGGTCTACTTAGATGCTCAAATGGCCGTGTCCCAGTTAAATGGAGTTTACAACGTATATGATCCTACTCTACACTGACATTTCCTTAGGGTACATCTCTTAGAATGTTACTTTGATTACATTACATATATCCATGTTCCTAGGAGATTAAATCAAATAACCGATACTCTAGCTAATCAAGTATTAGATTGGCATGTTTCACACACATAAAAAGAAGCACACACATACACATGTACATACATTTGTAAAAAATGTGATCCATAAGATAAATAAATATGTATATATATGTGTGTGTGTGTGTGTCAAAATGTCAGAGTACATAAGTGGGTGTGAACGCCTCAAAAAATAAGGTTCGGTATACATCACGGGGATTATGCCCTAAAAAATATACAAAAGGTGCCCTCAAAACATAACAGTTTGGCCTATCTAAGCTTGGGGCCTATTGGTCCTACCGTAGTGAACAACGTCGTTGGAAAAACACTGGAAAAGATGGACCCAAGTTCATGGCACCCCCACTACATGAGGCTACATGGAAGGTGGGAGATCCTCGATCTCAACCATAGGAACTGTCCGAGTGAAAGTGATGAATTTTCGCTCCACACCTCAATACTCTCTCATCCTCTCCAGCTGGAGGTCCCCCTGCAACTACTGGTCCACCGATTGCTGTAGGTCCCACCTCTGGTCGAGGATGTCGTTGAGTCCTCGTGAAGTCTGTCGGGCGCATTGGTCCCACAACTATACATAATAGAGACAATAAGTCAGTACTCTGATACATATACAAATGATATATATAAAATCAATTAAAAATTAAATAACTTTGAAAACCTGTACCTAGTTCTCCTTGCGCCTCTCTGGTAGGTACGGGCATGTTTGGATCTCTGGAGAAGTTGATTCCAGCATAGGGGTAGTCCTCTATAGCTAGAATCTGTTGTGCCCACCAGTCGAATAATTTTTTGTTGAAGGCCTCTATGGTCCTCCCTCGCCCCTGTCGTGGCATTAGTGCTGCCCATCTACATATTGCTGGGAAGGAGGCCACATGCCCCCATGCAGTCTCTCTGGGACTCAAACTGGGAACCCTCTCGAAGAAGAACAAGCATAAGATGGTGTCAAACCTGAAGCTCTTGTTGCTATGCTCTCGACATTCTGTCAGCTACCTCTTCATGAATGTGAGCATGGTTGTACTCCAGTCATAGATATGTGCCTCCTGGTACTGAATAACACAATGGATGTACACCCGGGAAGCCTGGTGAAGTGATGTGGATCTAGTAATCCGCCCAATAAGTAGTAAGATCACCCTCAGAGTAAAACCAGTGATCTTGTGAATGGGCACTTGAGAACCTACCTTCTTAGTGTCGACCTCACAATACATCCTGATGCAATCCTCGATGTTGAAAGGCTCATGGGGAAATGTGCGTATATTGATGGGTTCCCCTCTCCTCAAGAGGCCAGTTAAGAAGTATATGTCCTCAGTCATTGGAGTCAATGACTGCCCCTCTATCATGATTGCCTCTGCATTTGGATGCCAACAGTCAACCAGGGTATTCAGTAACTTGGGTTGTGCCCTCATAAATAGACACCAGAAGAACTTCCACAACCGACATTGTTTCAATGCGGAAATGGCAGTAGGATCCTCATTGACCAATATATCAATATCCCCATGTTCCCTCTCCCTCTAGTGGACATACATCTTGTTCCATGGCAGTTCAAAAGGAAGTTAGCTCTTGCATCCTTAATGTTTTTCATGCTTTTGAGGGTGTACACGGGCTATTTTGGACACAGTCATGTATCTACGCTGATAGAATACTTTTTGCCTGCATACATACATGGGCTTTCCTTGGACAACTCGCATACATGTAGGGCCACCCTTTTTAGAGGAGCGCCCCGCTCAAAAACAAAAATAAATGCAAAAGGGAAGAATGGAAATGCAGGAAGGATGAGTTTGTACTTACTTGGTCCGAGCGGAAGTTTGTTTCATCCTATGAACCTCCCAAAATCAACTTCTTTAGAAAAGGGGATTTTTTACCTTTTTGGTCAATTTTCAAAATGCAATGGTGAAAATGAGCTGTCAACTTCTATTTATAGACTTTTTTGGTTATTTTTACCACTTTTTTGCCCCCTTTGTCGTTTTTTCTGGCTTGGAAATCATTTAATTCCATTCTCGAGTTTCTTATGGGATGTTACGATACACTTTTCTTTGGTTTGGTGACTTTTTGGGAGATGGGTCACTTTCAAGGTCCTTTGGTCAAAATTCATTTTTTCAACTTTTTGCATATAAGTTAGGATTTCACCTCCACTTTTTGCATCTTGTTGTCTTTTCCGCTTTTCCATAGGATCGATTCCAACGAAGTGCGACACAGAACCGTCATTGCTTTTTTATAAGTGTTGTGATTAGGTGGTAGAGCCTACCTTTACATGGATGCCCTATATAGATTCTAGTTGCATTTTCACATCCATGTTGTTTGTAATGACTATAGGCTCTGGAGTCCTTGTTAGTCCTGTCATGATTATGAGTTTGAGCCTCATTCATCTGATGTACCATCACTCTTGGCCTCACCCTCAGGACTCCCAAAATGAGCATACTTTGTTGTCTTTCAAGCTTGCTTTGAAATCCGAAAGCAACATCCAATGAGACTGTATTTATGATTTTCGATCTTGTCTGGATTAACTGAGAAAAGTAACCTTCTGGAGTCTTGTTTAATCCCTTTTCAGACTCTCTAAACATGAAAATATTGTCGAGTGATATTTTTGCCCTTCACACTCGCCAAACTAAAATTTGAAGGCACGTTTGTTCAATGGTAGTTTACCCCTTTTTCAGTCTAGATGGTCAATTGTACGAACAAAGGTATACTCTAGGAACTTTGGTTCGCTAGAAGAGTATTCTCAGGTGTAAGTTTAACCCTTTTTCGGGCCTGAGGGACTAAATTTATGAAAAATGAACATTCTTCTTGGTTTTGGTTTATCACCTTTTTTGAGCCTTGGAGATTAATTATGAAAAGGGAACCCCCACAGAGTCCATAGTTAAGCTCTTTTCACACTCCCTAAAATTGAAAAGATCGTCGAGTGGCCTTGTTCCTTCACACTCGTTAAATTGGTCCAAAATAACATATACTGCCATGAGTTTACCCATTTTTATGTCCTATGGATTATGGAGGAAAAATTTATGCCTTGGGAGATTCGTCTCGCTGAGAGAGTTCTCCTCAGTAAATTTTATACTTTTTTGGGCTAAGGAGACTAAATTCAGAAAACATTAGTGAGTCCATAGTTAATCTCTTTTCAGACTCCTTAAAATTGAAAATATTGTCGAGTGATGTTGTCTTTGTCATACTCGTTAAAATGGTTTTGAATATATGTCTTTTCGGTGCCGGTTTACCCATTTTTTGAATTGACTAAACTATCTCCGAAAAAGGTACTCCTTGGAGTCTTCTTTTATGTTTTTCCAGACTCTCTAAAAGTGAAAAAATTACTGAGCTTACCTTCTCTGGGCTCATTAAAAATACATTGAAGGGGGTTTCATTGTGTCTTTCTAATTGAATTTGCATCTTTGCGTATTTTACCTAATTCCGGCTCCATGTTTCTCTCAACTGAAACTTTGAAGCATGCCTTATATGCAAGCCTTGCAGCACTTTGCCTCTGCAACCTGACACCTTGACCCATGGAGGAGTTTTCCCCGAGTGTCCTTTTCCTGCACATGTCTCCTTTCTCTGAGAATTAGTGTGTTCCTTGCACTTGGAACTAATATGATTTCTTACGACACTCGTTTCTCCTTTGTAACATAGCATTCTTTTATTCTTTTTCAATCTCTTTAAAAAATTGAAAAAGACAAAAAAATAAAAAAACCCAAAAAGAGGGGACGGGAAATATATATTATTTTTTTTGGCAGCACAATGAGTCTCCCTTGGACAAATCACATCCTTTCGTTTGTTCGTCAAGCATTGGGATCTAGTATGACCTTAGGAATATGTTCTAGCAACATAGAGCTGTGTCCTCCTCTGTTTGGTTACTCTTTCAAACACATGGAGAGTTTGATTTGCCTCCTGCATCATGAACTTATGTCAATGTCATGCTGACTGAGTCTAATCATATTTCATGCTTTTTTCCAAGGGAATTTTCACTCAAACTGAGTCGAACTTTCTACAGTTTATCTCTTGACCTCATTATTCATTCATCTTGAAATTCCAGTCAAGTCTTGATTCAAAATAAGCAAAGTTCTTTGCTTGATCATCGAGATCCTCTTGTCTTTTCCCAACAAGCCATCAAAGACCTCTGAGTAGTGAATTCATACACTCACATTGTACTCCTACCCGAGTTTTGAATATCTTTAATATGTTTCTCAAGCTATGAAGACCTCATTTCCATCCATCAGGTGTCATTGGCTTCTTGAAGATGAATACTCTACTTGTATATCTTTGATTTTGAGATGTAGATCCATTGTGTATTCTCGCGGATACACTTTATATAGTTATATGACATGGATATGCAGTGTATTATATTGGAATCCATGATTTATTTCATCCCGAGCATGGGTATGCTTGCCTCAGAGAGACAATTGTTATTTTGCAGATGACACCTCCCGAAATCTGGTCTCGGGCTCAATCGTTTCGTACATTGGTGAAGATTTTGTAATCTATTTCTTCCATCAAATGCTCTTATTACCTCACACATTAGGGGGCATATTTTATAACCCTAAATTTCTCTACACATGAATACCTAGACTTTGACCCTCTTACTTTCATTTTTTGCCAAAGCACTATTGAGTTGCTCTTCTAAAAACCATTTTTTTGAAGATGTACACACCCTGCACCACTACTTACCACATACATACGCTTGTTGCACCACTACAAATCGCGTACATACACATGCTACACCACTACAACCCACATATAATTGCAAAAGTTGCAAAAAATAAAAAGTTGCAAGGAATTCGTTGAGATTATGGGCTATTGGGTAGTTTCCCAACTAATCCACCGCCTATAGGCCGTCACCCAACTGAATAACCATCCTTTTCCCATATAAAAGGAGGTGTTAGGGTCTCATTTTACATCTATACATAAGAACAATGAAACTCGGCCCGTTTCACATCCCCTCCTTGCCCAAGTTATTGCAACCCTTTTGTGAGAATTTCCTCCGTGTTTTCCCCATTAGCCCTTCTTCCTCCATCATAAACCATTCACTTTCCAAGAAGATATCAGAAGGTTGAGAGGAGAAACCATACAAAGGTGCACTTGGATCTTGCTAAAGAGGAGCCCATACCAGGTTCATGGAGTAGTAGCCGGATTTGATTTTAAAGGTATAATCATTGAGTTATTAATAAAATAATTACTTTTCATGTCCCAAATCATGGTGTGCTGAATGCTTTTATTGGTTTATGTTCTAACATCTAACCCTAATTTTTATATGGAATAACATGCTTGTTGTTTGTTGTTTTTCAATCTTTGGATGCAGGCCAACCTTAAGACAAGGTGTGTAATCAAAAAATCTTCCAAGCACGAGGGGATCATCATCGGACGCAGAGTAGAGGTATAATTACCTGATCTCCCTCATCTTTGCTTTTCTTGTACGAGTTTTGGGTATGTTTGGGGTAGTTAGAGAAGTAGTTGAATTTTAGACGGTTAATTGATCTTCCTACATTCTGAACCCTGGTGTAGTCATAGGGGGGGTTTAACCGCTAGCACCAATGAGATAATTTCTCCACATATTCAATGCGTGAACAATTGTAGCAAGTTCCAAGTCATGTGTGGCATAGTTACTCTCATGTTATTTAATATTTATGGAATCATAACCAATGACATGTCCATTTTGTGTAAGGACCCCCCCAATTCCTTCCTTGCATGCATCTATACATACCACAAAAATTTCATTCGGGTTAACAATCTTTAAAATAGGTGCACTAGTAAGTAATTCTTTTAACAATTTAAAGTTCTCTTCACACTCAATTTTCCATTCAAATTTAATTCCCTTCTTTTGCAAATAAGTGATGGGATGAGCAATCTTAGAAAACCCTACTATAAACCTTTTGTAGTAACCAACTAATCCCATAAAAGATCTAAATTATGAAACATTCTTGTGTGTTGGCCATCCTCTAATGGCTTCAATCTTCTCTGGATCTGCTACTATACCTTGTTCCGAAATAATGTGCCCCAAGTAATGGATTTTTTCTTGGTAGAAATAACACTTACTAAGCTTAGTCTACAATTGATGTTCCCTCAACACTTGCAATACCAATATTAGGTGATGTTCATGCTCTTCCTCTGACTTAGAATAGATAAGTATGTCATCCATGGATACTATAAAAAACTTATCCAAATAATTTTTGAATATGTCATTCATTAAGCACATAAAGACAGTTGGTACATTGGACAATCCAAATGGAACCACTACAAATTCATAATGTCCATACCTGGTTCTGATGGTTGTCTTATTTATGTCTTCTTCTTTGATTCTTACTTGATGGTATCCTGATCTCAAGTCTATCTTTAATATTTTCCCCTCTTAGTTTATCAAAGAGGTCATCAATTCTGGGTAGAGGATATATGTTCTTCATAGTGGATTTATTTAGGTGTCGAAATTCAATACATATCCTTAATGTTCCACCCTTCTTTTTGACAAGAGTATTATTGGTGCTCCCCAAGGTGAAACACTTGGACGTATGTACCCTTTCTTCAACAATTCCTCCAACTGCATTTGTAATTCTTTTAATTCTGTTGTACTCATTCTCTAAGGTGTTTTTCATGGATGATTTTAGGGGCTAAATTTCGCTCATGGGCTAATTTTCCATGGATTTTCCAAAAACAAGATTCGCTATTTTAAAAATGATTCACCCAAATTCTATAGGATAAAATTATTTTACCTTAAAAATCGCCAAAATTTTATAAAAACTATATAAAATCCTTA
>ML795247.1:412622-435918 GCA_009831015.1 Picea engelmannii
ACTTATGGAACAACCTCTGACCATATCATGGATTCTCCTTTTGGTTCCAGTGGCTAGCTGAACCAAACTTGATTTTTCAAGCTTACTTTTCTCCAAATGTAATCTATCCACCATTTTAGGATCAATGTAACAATGACTTGCTCCTAAATCAATCAAAATAGAAACAGGTTGATTAATGATCTTACCTTCCACCTCGATCATATTGGATTGATACTCTGCTTGTCGATCATCTAAGTCTACATATATTCTTCCCATGTATTCTACCGTTGTATCCTCTTGGATGTTGTGCACGGTCTTCACTATGTCTTTTATGTGAGGGAAATCCTTGTACAAGTGATCTTATTTGCATCCACAACATTGGATTGGTGGTCTTCCCCTTTTTCCCAAGGAGTTTTCTCTCTTGGATTCATCCTTAGCCCACTTGTTTGAATTATTTTTATTTGGGATATTTCTATTGAAAGGAGGTTTGAATCCTTTCTTTCTTTGATCAGACTTCTCTTTCTTCTTATCCTTCCAAGATTTCTACAAAGACTCTCTTACCTTTCCTTTCTCATACAATCACTTAGCCTTCTTGATGGTCTCAGTCAAAGTCCTAGGTTCAACATATTGAATCTTCTCTTTATAAAAGGATGGAAGTCCACTTAAAAACCTTTGTATTTTCACTTTCTCATCTTTTATAAGCTCCACATACTTCAACAATCCCAAGAAATTCTTTTCATACTCTGCCATGGTCATGCTTCCCATCCCGAGTTCAAATAACTCCTGCATTTTCTTGTCATAGAAGTGATATGAAAGGTACTCCTTCTGAAAATATTTCTTGAACTACTTCCAAGTGATCCTACTGTCATTAATGTGTTCAACTTGCTTCATTTGATCCCACCACATAACAACTTTCCCATGTAAAGGGTATGTGGAAATTCTAGCTTCTAGGTTTGATGAGTAGTTATGCAATTGAAAATACCTCCTGAATCCAAGAAACCACGCCTCAACATCAACTTCCCTTTCTCTTTCACCATCAAAGGATGGTGGCTTAAGCTTCCTCAACTCTCCTTGCAAACTGTCCAAATCATGTCTTCTTCTTTGGTTCCTAACATGAGACACTTTTGGGATGCTTATGAATATTCTGATGCATAAAATTTCCTTTCTGAGTGAGGTGAGTTATATCTATGAGTTCTTCTAGCACTTCTTGAATAAGTATATATGTTGTAGTTATCTCTTCTTTCTTGATATCTTCCCTCTTCCTCCCGTCTTGAGTTTGATCCATTATTTATTTTCCTCTGAAATTGATTTAAGATTTGAATTACTTGAGGATTTATCTAGTTTTTTTCTCTCATAAAACTCTCATTGTCTTGTTTGTAACTATGCATTTCTATTTTCAGGATTCTCACAGTTTCTAATAAGGTTTATTTCTCCCCTCTACTCATGTGCCCATTTGATTATGTCTCTACATTACCAACACTGATATTTTTCCCTTTGGCTTCTTTATCATGGATGTAATCTCCCTCTCCTTCTTCAATTTCATGAATATGCATTCTTATACTGAACTAATATGTTTATACCCTCTAATTATACAAAATGTGAAAACAACCATTTTGTTAGAATTATGCATATTATAAAAAAAAATCCAAACAATGTTATAAGTCATTTTCATGCTCAATTCATGAAGAAAATATATTATCATTCTCCAAATTATAACAATTCAATGTTATTCTCCTCTGAATCATCTTTACAACAACTATACTCTTACCCCAATCTGATATCTGAGATAAAAGTTATGGCTTCCCCCAAAAAAGTCACTTTCGCCTTTTTTTGTTTGTTTTGCAACATGATCTTGTCGAATTATTCCACAACCCCTTTAAACAGGTACATAATTTGAATTGTGCACATGCACTTCCTTCAATCAAATTTCCTTGTGACTAGGGATCTAAACCACGACCTTAACCACTCTAAGTGATGTTCCTCTATATTCCTCTACACAGGATCTCATTCCAACAAATGATCATGGCCCCTTCGTGCTTCTAATCAACCCCTTTTTCCTTATCATGAGACCGATGCTGGAACCAAGTCCTTTGGACTTCGGCCTTTGGGATAATCTCCCTTTTCAACTTCCAACTCTCCTGGAGTAAACTTCGTCGAAACACTTATATTAACTCCACTACCAGATTAGACAATTGAGATTTAATGTCCTGTTGACTAGACGATACAGACCCATCTGGAGGCTCCATGAAATCGACGATCATGAATTAATCCCATGTTAGGATGGATGATCCTTAAGTAATTTGGGACTTTGGTGCTCTGGGACTCAGGGACATTACAATTCTCAAGTCGTTCAATTCCCCTAGAGTTCTACCTACCGAAGTGCTTACCCTATCCTTCCACTAGTTAATCTAACGGTCACGAGAAATCCTAGAGGGTATTAGATCAATGGATCCCATGATTTCATTACTCTGGGACTCCGAGATATTAAAAATCTCGAGTTGTTCAACTCCCCCAGAGTGATACCTATCGAAGTGGTCATAAAGTGACGATGACCACTTATCATCGGTTAACACCTCCGCTTACGCTATCCTTCCACTAGCTTAATCCAACGGCTATGACTCAATCATGTGTTGGGATGGACGGTCCTTATTCATTTTGGGACTTTGGCACTCTCGGACTCCAGGACATTACAAATATTGAGTAGTTCAACTCCCCCAGAGTGATACATGCCAAAGTTCTTACGCCATCCTTCTATTTCTTGATCTAATGGTTGAGAAAAGTCCCGAAAGAATCTTAGATCGACGATCTGCGTGAATTCACGACTTCGGCCTTTGGCACTTTCGCTGGTAGAGATGTTGGACATTCCCGGAGGCCATAATACCAGAAATGACATGGCATGTTGATGTCATCTATGGTGATGTGTACCTTTGGTATGTGTACCACATGTCACTAAAAAATGAACAGGTTGGGGTCCACAAGGTACTGAATTCAAGTGACACATGTCCCCACACGGCACCCCTGCCACGTGGCATAAGACACGTCATCAACCCAACGAATGTTCCACATTCTCTGCTCCAGATTTGACAACCTGAATTACTCTCGAATTCTTCCCTCGATCTAACGGTCAATGAGATTTTGTGACTTTGGGCCTCTGAGACTCCAATTTAAAAATCTCAAGTTGTTCAACTTTACCCGAAGTTACACCTGTCAAAGCGGTCATAAAGTGGCGATGACCGCTAACTGTCGGTTATCACCTTCGCTTACTCTATCCTTCCTCCATTTCTATATTCGACGGTCAAGATTACTCGTGAAGTCCTTCCCTCAATCTAACGGTTGATGAGGATTCGGGACTTCGGTGCTCCGAGACTCTGGGTTATAGCAATTCTAAAATGGCTCGATTCTCCTAGATTTAAATTTCTCGAAGAGGTCAACATCGGATGACCTTGACCAACGAATGAGATTACACGTGAGCCTCTTATCAGATCAGATGGTCGGCAGGACTTCATGATTTTGGCCTTTTTCATGCTTCTTCCTTGTCTCCCATAATCACCGAAGTGAAAAAGTTCCAGAGTCTCCATCCCCTGCTTGGCTTCGATCGACGGCTAACGATCGACCAGATCGATATGAAGGTTGGGACTTAATCCCACCCAACCCCTGGTTTCACCTCTATATGATGGTCCTTGTTTACCTAGCTCCAGTTATAATGATCCATAGCTCCCTAATTTAGTGGCTATGATCGCTCCTGAAATTCAAAAGGGAATGGTCCAAATTACACAATCCTTTACAAAGGATCTTTGGATGCATGATGATCAAGCTTCTGCATGATCTATGCAACACTATCTCTCCTAAGATTTAAGATCTCAATGACACATTCATTCTTAAGGACAATACCATAATATTTTGTCCAATAGTTCTGAACCATACCAGCCCATTGTTTCAACCAGAAGCTCTGATATCAATCTGTAATGTAACCAACCACCCACGGGCTGAGCACACTACTTCAAGCTCGCCTTTGAACTAATTTTGATTTCTGATAAATTTTTAATTAATAAAGATGCAAGAAATATTCACATGCAGAGATCAAGATTCATGCTACAACATAAAATAAATGAACCATATGTCATGCACATTAATAACCAACAAGCATGCATATTATAGATACAAATTTCATATATAAATAAATACACAACATAATAATTATACAAGTAAATGAAAACATGACAGAGAGAACTCATCTTTAATGAAATGAATCATCAACTGGTTGCAAACCAAGGATGTTCCACGTAATTGTATACATTGTTGTTCCAAGTATCAACAAAAATGTCACCCTCGAGCCAGGTCTATGAATCCACAAGGATGGTTCCAGGGTGTCACTCAGCTTCCCAAACCAATCAACACTCAATATCTCATGAGATTCTCAACACACACAACAATCCAAAGTACACCAGCTCTCTTCTACCTAATCTGCACAACCCAAGAGAACCCCCTTCTTTTCCACATAGTCCCTCAGGTTGTCCACCTCCTTCGAGGGCTCCAGTGCATCTAGTCAATAATCTCCATGCTGGGACTCTCAGGATTCATAGTTGTGGGAAAAAATTAACACATACCAATGCATCTCAGACATGCATGCATTAATTCATGGATGGAATACACCAACAGTCATTATTGCCAACAAAACCATGGCTCGTCTCCACAATTCGTTTTTCTTTCCCAAGCCAAGATCAAAATGAATGAGGAATGAAGAGTGGGTGAAATATTGAATGGAGAGAGAACAGAATGAACAATGTGAACAGTGTGAACAATGAATAATGAGTGAGTGAATGAACCCCCCCAAACATACCAAAAATGGGTTTAAGTATTTCTTGGAATTAAAGAACCACATGGCCTTCCCCCAAGAAGCTCATGTAATTGATATTCTCCATTAAAACAAAAATGGGTAAATAAAATATAAAATAAACACCTATCCCCTCAATCCCCCTCACTTGTGGAATCATAGCCCCCTATAACTCTTGTCCTTGTCCGTCTAGCAGCCAGTGATGTATTTATTATTAATAATGATCAAAACATTACATTTCCTAGGCACACTGGCCTCTTTTAATTGTTTGGGCACTCTGGACTTTCATAAATTAACAAAATGCAATATTTCATATGGGGATCAAAATTGGGGTATTACAGAAGAGGATTTAGGTCACCAAATTCCCTCACTTGTTGAAGAAAGTGGGGATATTTTCAACTTTCCCTAACCTCTATATATAGTAGAGTGTATTATATTGAAGTGAGTTAATAAGTAACAAATTCACGCTATGAGCATTATGATTGTTCAGGGGAGAATCAATTGACCTAAATTCTTTGCCACCCTTAGTTTTCATATTGCCCCATCTTGATATCTCAGAGGATCAAAGCTTCAAGATGATAGTACTATGTTCCATTAGTTTTAACTGTTGCATTGATTTACTTTTGTACCTATAGTGTTGCACCCTGATCTTCAGATGAATTCCGCATGCTCACAATGTCCTCTAGGTTCCTTGATAGCTATGTGTTGGAGGCTTGGTTACCGAGGCGAAGGTTCCACGGTTAAATTTCATTAAATAATACATCTACAGGCATGGAGGGAGAGTCAGCGGAGGGGTTTCCTAGATATTTCATGCATGAATGTGGAAGTGGGGTTTCCAACTGCTCATCTATGTGGTGAATTAGCCCATCTCCCGATATTCCATTCTTCCCTATCACCCCATGTTGGCAATAATGGAAGTGTTTTAAATCTATCATAGTTTATCCATTTCTCTAAAAAGATCATATTTGTATAGGCGTGACAATATTTACTTTGAAAAAATATATTATGGTTTAACCATTTATTTGAAAAAATCACATTTCTATGAGTGTGGAAGTATTTACTTTGAAAAATTAAAAGAATAAACCATTTCCCACATGAATTAGTCTTAACACCTACATGTATAGAAAGCATGCATTGCTTAACAAAGTGTCAAATTGAGGTTGAGTAATACATGACTCTTAATGTTGCGAAGCATATATTCCTCCTTTGCCCTCAACATAATACAAAACCACAATAGGAAGAGAGGATTTGGGAACATCAATCTTTCATGGGAAAATGCCAAGCCCAAAGGTTGCAATGCCCACATTCTACAGCTCTATAAATTTTCAAGTAATGTGCTTCTCAAATTATGTGTAACTTGAGTAAGTTCTTATATGTTATTTGTATTTTTAGGAAATTATATCATTTGTATCATTCTTGCACTATATATAAATTGTATATCTCTATTTTATCCTCATGTTAAGGTTCTAATGGAGAATTGATCCTCAGTCTTTTGGGTCTAGACTCATTTGATGTGTTTGTAATTGTTCAATATCCCAATTACTTAGCCTGACACTATGATATCAAACCTCCTGAACGAGTTCAATATGCTTGTGTTTTATTCTTTTTTTTTTTTATGGTATAGCTTAAGCATTAAAGTAGCGATATTCTAGCAACGAAATCTTGTAATCCTTGTATTTTTTTGTAACTTTGTCAGGTGGTGGAATTATTATTCTGTTCCAAATGAATTTTCATGGGAACAACCATATACCAATGGTGGGCACAAAGAATAGGAAATGCACAAGAGACTAGAATTCATGAATAAATATATGAAGATGGAAAATAAGCCAATTCACGATTAATAGAGTTGCTTAATGTTCCATGTCAATTCAACAAGAAAAACAAATCCCAAATTTTGATCAAGAAGGCATGGAAATCATGGAAATTTCATCGCCCAAATACCTAAAATTCTATGAGCTTTTAGCCCTGAGCAAGAATCCTATCAAATCCCCACCTAGATTTTTAAACCATGGGCATATCCAATACCCATTTTTTCATTATAGGAGCCTCACATGCCCACCTTCTAGGGATTTGTAGAGTGACTTCCAATCTTTTATGAGCTACTAGGGATTTCTAAGGATGTGAGTCCAAGGGACATAAAGTAGGCTTATAGACATATGGCTAGAATACACCACCCTAATGTCTTCCCTATAAACATAATGAAGAGTACACTAGAAGGTTTATTGAAGCGCAGGAGGCCTATGAGACCTTGTTTGATCCTAGAAGGAAGAATCTGTATGAAAACTACCTTACATTTCAGATTTAGCTTATTATTGATAGAATTAATAAGGGTAGGATTGGGTATTGATTGATTGGCATTACAAGTAAATCAATGGTAACATCCAAAAACCACTACTATCTACGATAATGAATATAACAAAGGCAATAGTGAAATTTATCAAATTACCAACCTGAAGGTGGTGTGTGACAATGGAAACCAGTCGGAGTTCAATTTATAGACTTCAATATTGCACACATAATCGATGGAAGAGAATTAAAGAAGCTCGCCTCTACCTATCCAAAGAAGTTGTGACCTACTACATAACCCTCAAACCCAAACTATTACCTTCCTTTTGCACATTGTGTTGCAATTTTTGTATGCTCATGTAATCATAGACATCATTGTCACCCAACCATAGGAATTCACATATGCCACCCCTGATCACACTAACCTTTACTTAGAATAATTCCAGCAAGCCTACTCTAGAACCAACAGATAAACCCTAGCTACTAATTGCAGCAACAACTCAAGACAAGTAGAGCACTCCTTCTCCAAGGTTCTCCAAGGGTACCTGAACAAGAGAGAGCGTCTCCATGTCCTCAGAACAAGTACCATACACAACTACAACAGCTACAACTGCACTACTCTCTCACACTTGTGCCATACTTAGCAAGAATATCACCAAGAGAATCACCAAGAATATCACTTGATAGCACTAGAGAGATACCAAGACCAATAGATGACCATATGCCCTTATTTCTCCTTGCATCTGCAATTGTATCTCTCCACGAGACTTGCACACTAACTAGGTGTCCAAATGAGCTAAAACTTCCTCTATTTATATTAATATGTCAAGTGACTTTTCTAGCTGGGATGACCTGACTTTATGGTAATTAGATTTTTTGTTTATATTTTTCCTCTGGAGTAGACTTGTCTTTTTGGAAGATAATATTCTAATATTATTTATTCTTCTAGGACGACTTGTCTTCTAGGGTTTCCACACATCTGTTTAATGGTTCACTTGCTTCCAGAATATTCTATTCTAAATCATAGGTTACACCTAGAGGTTAATACCTCCTGCAACTACCAAAACATCAACACTCCCTCTTAGCTAGGGAGGTATTAACTAAGATGTTTTTCATGTAGTGGTCTCAAACACATCCATCCATCTCACATGGCATGGGAAATACTCACATAGTCTTGTAGACCAGTCTACACATAGCATCACCATAGCCACACAGGCAATCATATGATAAAAAAGATCATGTAACAAGTATCACCATCATAGCCGCAAATTAGCCATCTAGCTAGAAAACACCTCCAACAGTATCAGTTGTCCCTCCAGCTAGTAACCTATGATGCATTTGATCGACACTCTAATTAGGTATCATCTTCAACACTAATAGTAGGCATCTAGTTCATACAAAACTAGTAACTAGGTGTACCATACTTTTTCCACAACTCACTAGAGTATCCTCTGTGTACCATACTTTTTCCAACGCTCACTGGAGTAGCAATAACTCGTCAGTTCACACAGAATCTAAAATCTAGTTTGTGAGAACTAGTAACCAGGCATACCAGACTTTTTTCGAAGCTCACTAGAGTGGCCTTTTCATTCCATACTTTTTCCAAAGATCACTGGAGTAGTAGTAACTTGTCAATTCACATAGAATCCGACATCTAGTTTGTGAGAACTAGTAACTAGGCATACCAGACTTTTTTCGAAGCTCACTGGAGTATCCTCTACATATCAGACTTTTTTCGAAGCTCACTGGAGTAGCAGTAACACTCAATGCCAACCATTTTTCATTTTGGATGAGTTCCACATGTCTCAGTTCCAACCCTTTTTCATGTTGGATGAGAATATACATGTCTTAGTGCCATCCCTTTTTCATGCTGGATGATAATATACATGTCTCAGTGCCAACCCTTTTTCATGACGGATGAGAATACACATGTCTCAATGCTAGCCCTTTTTCATGATGGATGAGAACAATTAGTGCCAACCCTTTTTCATGCTAGATGAGTTCTACTTGTCTTAGTGCCAACCATTTTTCATGTTGGATGAGAACAATCCCTATGAAGAGGGACCACTCCAAGATTGTCTCTGAAGTACTCAAACTTTTTCCTTGACAACGGCTTGGTAAACACGTTCGTAACCTAATCCTTTGGAGTCATGAAACTGGAGCCTCACTACTCCCTTTTGCACCATATCCCTGATATAATAGTATCCAATCTCAATATTCTTCGACCTATCATAGACCATGGGTTTCTATGAGGACTTCATGTAACTATGGTTGTCACAAAAGATATAGGTCACCTATAACTTGAGATAAAACAATCATGTAATCATCTTCTGAAGCCACACTGCTTCACCACAACTTGAACATGTTGCTACATACTCTGCCTCTGCAGAACTAAGCACCACACAATTACGCTTCCTACTGAGCCACGAGATCATAGATTATCCCAAACTGAAGAAATCATCTGGATGTAGTCTTATGGTCTATGATACTTCCTACCCAATATGAATCTATGTATCCCTGCAATTGTATCTCACGATCTGAGATATATCTAAGTCCATAATCAATTGTACCCTTCAGGTACCTCATCACATGTTTTTCCACAATTAGGTGAACATGTCTAGGATCAACCATGTACTAACTCAATGTGTTTACCGCAAAACATATACCTAGCCTCATTTTCGTCAAGTACATCAATGAACTATTCATCTTACTATATATGGTGGCATCCACTGTCTCTGAAGTTGTATCACACAACAAAAACCATATCTCAATCCTTCTGAATGGCTTCTTCCTCTGTCAGTGTAGAAAAGTATACTAAAACAATGGAATCTTCCCATGAGTTCTCATGTCTCCTAGAAGTATCTGAAGCTATGATCTATCCTTCTCAACCCATGACATATTTCTGTCAGTTCTGGAAGACATCTCTCTCTTCCATATGAATCCGAGGAGGGATACTTTTTGAATGAAAGTCTATGAGTCTCCATTCTCCCTCTAAATATTGACTCCCTCTGAGTCTTTATAATATTCATATCCATCATCTCCCTCTGAGTGTGATGATTTACTCTGAAGTCTCTTGTGAAAGTTCCTAGAGGGATTTGTTTGGTTATCCTTGGAGCCTTCTACTCCTTGCAATCAATCTCTATATGAGATACTCATTATCCCACAAAAGTACCCTTCTTTATCTTCCTCTTCTTTGATACATGTATGTATATGGTTGTTTATACAACTTATTATCTATATAGTCTACTCCATGTCTCAAAATAGAGACCATCTAATATGTTTCCTCTTGCAACTGTCACTATCAAGTTCTTATTTGGATAGTCTACTCCATGTCTCAAAATAGGGACCATATAATATGTTGCCTCCTACAACTATCACTATATCTCTCCTCAGAGTTATCACCCATGAATTGCTCGAAACAAGTACAATAATAATAAAAACAAGAACGAGAATAATAATCACAGTAGCTCCTTCTCAGAGCTATTGCTTGTGACCTTCTTGGAACAAGAGCCAAAATAAAAATACAATAATAATAAATAGGAACAACACTCCTCTAGTGTTTTGATCAATCATTCCTTTGAAGTGACCTCCATGGAATTTATAAAATAACTTGCTTGAGACAAGAGCAACAAGAGAAAAAAGTATAATAGCATTTTCATAAGAACATATCTATGTCAACAATAATAAAAGACAATCTCACGGTTATCATCATATTATTATCAAGATGACCTTCCTAGAAGCAAAAAAAGAAGTATCTCCTAGAGGAGATGTTAGTTCATCTTGTGACCAAGTACAATACACATTTACATCAATAGTACTCACATGATGCCAAGTATTCATTGTATCTAGCGATAATATATCCTTTCAAGGATTGATGTCACAACTAGTAATGTAACAATTATTAAACTTGATATGTGCAAATTGGAAACTTATTAATTTAATCAATCAAACCTGGAACTTGGAGTCTTATCTTCAAGAACGAGTGTTGTGATTTTATTCTAAGTCTCCTTCACTCAAGATGAAAATTATTGTCTTCAACATGTTCCTTGTACTTAAGACAATATGCTTTCTTGACAACAATATGAGTTAGATAATATAATGCAAATAAACTCTAAAAATCTCAACCTTAATCAATATAATGCTTTGAATAGAGTCAACTTATAACTTTAACTTTGAACAAAGGTCACTTTGATAATCATAAATTCAATAGATCAAAATAAAACTAGATGTTCATAACGCCATAATAGCTAGAGGCATATGAAAACAATCAAACATGGAGTACATTGTTCCTCTGAATGTGTTGGATATGAGATCCCTCTTGATTTATGATTGTAAGAGATCCCTTCTCCTACAATCACACTCAAAATAGTGATACAATTTAAATATATATAAGTACATACCTCCAACAACATTGACAGGAAGTGGCACCATCTGACAGTGGTAGAAAGCAATGATGAACCTTAAAACTTCAAAGGTGCTCCAACTTATAATCTAAAGGTAGTTAGAGATGTGTTAGGGTAAGGTGCACTAGAACAACCAAAGATTAGTCCCAACACTTCATAGAAAATTTCACTGCAACTAGTGCTGACACTGCAACTGGTGCTGCAAATGGCACTACAACTAGTGTTGCAACTGGCATGAAGGGACTAGTACTACAACTGCAACTGGTACTACAAAATTAGGGTTTTATGAGGAAACCCTAATTTATCAACGTTAGAAATTTGCAGATTTGATCTGGGGAAGAGATGCGCCCTACTTAGGAAACCTTCTTAGTGAGTTCAGTAAGTTCTCAATGAGCATGATAGTGGGGGAAATTGAGGATATTCCTTCCAGCGGTTAGATTGTTACGAAGGAAACCAGCTTTGAAACCATTTTGAAATTTTGGTATGCTCGTTTAACCATAGACAATATCACATCATTGTCACCCAACCATAGGCATTCACATATGCCACCCGCGATCACACTAACCTTTACTTGGAATAATTTCGGCAAGCCTACTCCAGAACCAATAGATAAACCCTAGCTACTAAGTGCAACAACAACTCAAGACAAGTAGAGTGATCCTTCTCCAAGGGTAGCACACAAGAGAGAGAGAGAGAGAGAGAGAGAGAGAGAGAGAGAGAGAGAGAGAGAGAGAGAGTCTCCATATCCACAAAACAAGTACCATACACAATTGCAATAACTACAACTACACTACTCTCTCAAACTTGCACCATACTTAGCAAGAATATCACCAAGAGTATCACCAATATAATCACCAAGAGAATCACCAAGAATATCACTTGATAGTGCTAGAGAGAGACCAAGAATAAGAGATGACCATACACCCTTATTCCTCCTTGTTGTTGCAACTGCAACTCTCCGCAAGACTTGAGCACTGAGTGGGTGTCCAAATGAGCTAAAACATCCTTTATTTATATTAATATGTCCAGTGACTTTTCTGGATGGGCCGATCTGACTTTCTGGTAATTATATTATTTGTTTATCTTTTTCCTCTGGAGCCGACTTGTCTTTCTAGAAGATAATATTCTAACATTATTTATTCTGCTATGTTGACTTGTCTTCTAGGGTTTCCATACATTGTTTAATGGTTCACTTGCTTCTGGAATATTCTATTCTAAGTCATAGGTTACACGTGGAGGTTAATGCCTCCCATGAATACCAAAACATCAACACATTGTTCATGGAAATTCAACACACAATCGAAATCAATAACTAAATTTTGTATGGGTCACAATGTTCCCATTGATGAGAAGGAGCTTGAGCCCATACTTCATGTGTGACACATTGAGAAAGTATGGATGATGCCAGGTAAAGAAGGTAATGCATAAAAACATGTCATTACATATGGGATAATCATCCATGCAACAAAACAATCCCACGACTTACATATCCACCCATAGACCTGCACATCTAATGAGGGTGCAATCTACACAATTCCGCAAGGTATTCATTACTTCATATAAAAGGTTGGAAATGCTAGTCACAAGAGTCAATCGGAAGACTATGATTCATTTAATGAAATATCATTTATAGATCACATGATTGATTCAATAGATGACTTGTTCAGTACAAATTCAGAGGAAACCAATGACTATAATAACTATTAGTTTCACTGGCATCTAAGGAAATTTAAAGAAAATATAGTACAAACACACCAAATGAAGATAATGTACTTTGCATTGATACTGTAAGCATAGGTTTCTATCTATTGATAACTGATTCGATGACATGAGCTATAAAACCTTCCAATAATTGATAATTTAGTTCAATGAAGTGTAGTTTAGTTAATTAGGTTTAGCTTGGCTGGTTGTGAGGAATTGTAATATCCCCAAGGACGAGCCATGTTGTAATCATGTTTATGAATTGTAAATCATGTTTTGTAGGCTGGTGAGATGAGTATTGATAAGATGGTGGGCTTATGTGTTTATTAGGCCAGAGAGCCTAAGTGTTAAAAGCCAAGAGCCTATTTTTGTATATGTAATATACAAAACATTAATAAAGATTAAACATCGATGCATGCAGATTAACCACAAAGAAAGAGTGATGGCGGACTAAGATTCCACAAGGTGGGTAAGGGAAAGGGGGCTGAAAGATTGGAAAGAGGGGATAAGCTTAGGGGCTTAAATCCTTGGGAATAATAATTTATTATTATTCCAAAGCTGTGTGACAGCATATTTTTATCCTAACATCCTCGAAAGGGGAACACATACTTGATGGAGTGCATGCAACTTCATGGGAGACATGTGTCGGCCCAGGCACATGAAATTTAACCCAAGAATTGAGCCATGATGGGGGTTCTTCCTCCATCCTTTCATTCGTTGTTTGAACCATGTTGCCTCTACGTTTGATCTCTACATGCCTCACGCAACTCTGAAACCCAAAATCGTGAGACCTCTGTGATTGACTGGTGTATTCTCGGGAATTCCCTCCAGTCACTATGTTTGGCCTCCATCATTGACCTCTGCATATTTTTATTGTCACTCATCCTGAAACTGGTAATCCGTGGGCTGATCTATGTCTTCTCTGGAACCCAACACCTAGGTAATTGCCTGAGTGTGCTGTGTCTTAGCATCTGTTCGTTGCCATTTCCAGGCCTATGCCCATTTTCTGTTGTGGTCATCATCCTTATGTCAACTGAGTGTTGATGTTTTTGCGGTTTCCCTCACCTAGTTGGAATTAAGTCGAAGAGTATGTTGAAGAAGCAGGTTGTCAGGCCCGTGGTAGAAGAGGTAGGTTGTCAGGCCTGTGAGCAGCTCTCTCCAGGTGAGAGAGTCTGTTGGGAAGTCATTTTTTCTGAGAGAGAGTCCAGCACCAGCTACGTAGCTCTAAGAATTCCTTATCTGGCTTGTTGCCGAGACCCAAAGAGGTAGGTGAAGCACTAATGGAATGTGATTGTGAAGGTGTATACTCCCGGGTGGAACATGCATGTGGGGAATGAGAGTCCGTAAGTAGTGGGTGTAAGAATGATCTTGGAGAGAATCCTTTCTATTGCTCTGTGTAGTTTTCCTATAACCTTAGCCTAGTCTAGGGTTCCTTTTCCCTGGGTGGATCTTGGTCCCATCTCGGGGGTGACCCACTACTGAGCATGATGAGCAGTGTGGTCTAAGGCTGGGAGGTTCGTGGAAGGTTTGCACATAGTTGGTGGAGTTACTACAATTTCAAAGATAAGTATTTTTATGTGTTTAATTTCAATTAAAATGCATGTTTGTGATGCTTGCAATATTATCATGTATTCCATTGCAATTATGAATTACTGTTAATTCCATTATTTTTGTATGTTAGTAGTAATCTTGTGATTACTCTGTATTGTTTAGTGAAATGTGTTAATTTTATTTAATGCATGTTATATATATGTATGAGAATGTTTTTGCGTAGTATCATTTCCCAACAGTGGAGTTGATGGCTGGAGACGTTACAATATGGTATCAGAGCCCATGGTTTTAACGTTGAGCCTGGATGGGCTAGATAAGTGGTCTTTGGACCCAAGGTTTTGAGTGGAAATGGTGTTCGAATGGAACCAATTTGGAACCTTAGAATGTTTATGAGTGCCAATGGGTTACTTGGTCATATTACGAAGCTCAGGAGTAGTAGTGGTAGATTAAAACTGCATCCGACGTGGTATTTGACCATAGAGAGAGAGAGAGAGCTCAACACTTGGGGTGTTGGAGCTGTAGGATTTGTTTGGGAAAAAGGAGATTCCTTTACGACCATCATATCTGGAGAAAGTGCAAAAAGGATAACCTGGAAGCACTTCAGACTTCGCGACATCGGTGAAACTAAATGAAAATATATGAGAAAGGACAAAAATCGAAGCATTGAAGTTCCGAAGGAGATATACACTCTAGATTGTAGGAAAGGATTCTGGACCGTTAGATCCATGTCCAGGGAATCAAAGGAAAGTCACTTCGGAGGATTTCAAGTGTGGAGTGTGACAAAATCCCAAAGTCCCGAAGTAGATCGAAACTGTTCGATTGCGAAGGACACATGTCGATAGATCGTGAACTCTGAGAGAAAGCGCTCCAAGCAAAAGCAAGCATAGAGGAGTTGAAAATCCTGAAGCCCAAAGAGACGAAGTGGTGAGTCATGATGACGTCACTTGGAGGTGACATGGACACATGGGTTGTGTGCCAAGTGTAAGTGGATTTCGAACCGTGGAATACTGAAATGGCATTTGGAACGTGATGAGTGTCACCCATCTAAATGGGCCACATATCAGTCGCTAGTATTCCGCCATGTAGCATATTGTGTGAGCAGGGTTAGTGGGGTCCGAGGTTATTTAATGTAGTTAAAGTTCGGAGGACTCACGGTGGCATTGATCACAATACATCAAGATCAACGACCAAGAGACATTGCGGGGACCCAAGTTGCACGGAAGCTAATTCTACAAGGCGGTTCCACAATTCAAACCATGGTTTCACCGAGGGGTTACGTGTCAGCGTCAGAAGAATTGAAGGATGAAAGGCGGGTTACTCCAAACCACCACTGCATGCCCCTGCAATTGGGAAAATGTTAAGTGATGTAACATAATAATGTCACGTAAGGTGACATGGGAGTGTTCAGATATTAATGGTTTGGGGTGTGTGGATTTGAAATCTTATGAATTCCCAAAGTCCCAGAACTCAGACGCCTGAGGTTCCACCACGAGTGTTAGCCATTGGATGCTGAGTAGATGTGGACCATTGATCCACCCTACTGCATGAGTTCGGTAACTCAGAACTCCGAGTGATTGTTGTGTTATGCTTGGAAATATTTCGAAGCCGAAGGCTGAAGGCCTGAGTGCGTGCGTATTGATATAGTGCTTGGTCATGACCCATGGTCACGTGGGTTGGGGAAACTAAGAGAAAACGTTTGAGGCTTGAAATTGTTACAGAGTCGAGCAGAGCTCGAAAAATTCATGAAATATGAACATTTCTTGAATCATATTTGTTTATGAATGTTGTGGGATTTGTTAAGGAATGATGGCTTGACAAATTCTGGTTGTCTGCAGATTGTGTTTGCAGAAGTTTAACGAGTACCAGAACCAAATAGAGTTTCCAATGAGTGAAAATAAATGGAGGAGACACAGAATGATTCTAGTTCAGAGAATGAAGCAAAAGGAATGGAGGTTCATTTGGGAGTTGAAGGGTCGAACTCCAATAGACATGGAGAAGAGATAGATAAGGAAGGGAATATTATGAAAATAATTGAAAGATTGTAGAAAGATGCCCAAACATATCAAGAAGATAGAAAAAATCTCATGAAAGCTAAGGAACAACAGTGAGAATTCAACTTAAAGTTAATGAAGAGTATGGAGAGAACAGAAAAGAAGTTGGACAAGGAGAGAGACTCAAGAAAAATGGGGAGTCACCAGACTTCTGAGGGAAGAAGATCAAGGAGTGTTGGTAGACACCATCATCACTCCCAAGGTCGCTCCAAGAAGAGGGCACACAGTAGTTCAAGCTCATCTCCTACCAGAAAGCACATGAGATCTGGAGCGGATGATCTGAAGGGAGAAATGAACAAGATGAAGTCTCCTACGTTTGACGGAGAACATAAGAAGGAGGAAGATGTCGAAACATGGTTTCTTGGCATAAGAAAATATTTCCAACTGCAAAATTATTCCTCTCATGTAGAAGGAAGAATTGCAATGTATCAACTAAAAGGAAAGGCATCTATGTGGTGGGATTAGCTTGTGTAGGTGCAACACATTAGAGAGAAAAATATCACTTGGAAAGAATTCAAGAGGTATTTCGAGAAGAAATACTTGACTAAAACATACTATGACAGAAAGATGAAAGAGTTATTTGAACTCAAATTGGGCAACATGACCATTGATGAATACGAATGAAGATTTTTGGAATTGTTGAAGTATGTTCCGTTTATCAAAGATGAGACTGTCAAGATTCAAACGTATCTGAGTGGACTACCACCTTCCATCGGTGACAAGATCCAGTACGATGACCCTAAGATCATGGAAGAAACTATAAGAAGAGAAAAATGATTATATGAGCAACAAAGAAAAAAGCCTACTTTTCGGAAGGCTTGGGATGACAAGAAGAAATTCCAGATGGATCAGAGGAAGAAGGGAACTAAGCCACCCTTTTTTGAAATAGTCCCCAAGGAAAACCATCATTTAGAGAGCTGCAAATGGCTGACATAGGGGAACAAAAGCCAAGTCAGATGTCCATTTAGTGTTGGGGTTGTCAGGGGAACCACAAGTACAGAGCTTGTCCCCATAAAAATGGCAAAGTGAGAGTTGTCCATAATGTTCAGCAAGATGAAATAGTGGAGGAAATGGGCAGTAGAATGCCAATGATCTACTCATCCCTGGACAACAAGAAAGTAGAATATTAGTCGCACATGATTGAAGTGGAAGGTATGATCAACAACCATGTATTTACTATTTTAATTGATTTAGGGGCTAGCCATAGTTATATAGATCCTAGAGTGGTGGAAACTTTGCAATTGTTGAGAAGCAAACATGAAAAGTCTTGGTTAGTGCATCTAGCTATAGGAACCAAGAGAAAATTCATTGATTTGGTTAAGTCCTTTCTTGTGGACATGAATGGACTGAGCACAAAGGAAAAATTGAACATTCTGCCTTTAGATTCTTATGACTGTATAATTGGGATGGACAGGTTGGACCAACACCATTCCATCTTGGACTGTCATAACAAGGCATTCACTTTCCTGGATGAGGAAGGAAATCAGAAAATAGTCCAAGGAATTCCCGGAGATGTTGCTATCAGAGAAATCTCAGCAATGCAACTGAAGAAGTGCTACAAGAAAGGCTGTCAATTATTTGCAGGCCATGTGGATGAAACACCTAAGGAAAAGGTGTCAAAGATTGAAGATCATGCAGTACTAAAAGAGTTTGAAGATGTATTTCATGAAGTACCCAGACTACCTCCAAAAAGAGATATTGACTTCTTTGTAAACTTGATGCCTGGAGCAGCTCCAGTGTCAAAAGCTGCTTATAGAATGAGTACGACAGAGCTGAAAGAGCTGCAATTGTAGCTTGAAGAGCTTCTAAAGAAGGGGTATATATGCCCAAGTGTGTCACCTTGGGGTTCTCCAGTCCTGTTCATGAAGAAGAAGGATGGGACATTGAGATTGTGTATTGATTTCAAACAATTGAATAAAGTAAATGTAAAGAAAAAATATCCTCTGTCGAGGATTGATGACCTCTTCGATCAGTTGAAGGATGCGAAGATATTTTTGAAGATAGATCTCAGGTCAGGATATCACCAGGTAAGGATAAAGGATGAATACATCAACAAGACTTCCTTTAGAACAAGGTATGGTCATTACGATTTCATAGTGGTGCCATTTGGGATGTTGAACGCACCTGTTTTTTTTATGTGCCTGATGAATGGTGTATTCAAGGGCTATCTAGACAAGTTTGTCATAGTCTTCTTGGACGACATTCTGGTGTATTCCAAGCTGGAGGAAGAGCATGAACAACATCTAAGGATGGTGTTGTAGGTGCTAAGAGAGCACCAACTGTATACCAAGTTGAGCAAGTGCTCATTTTATCAAGAGCAAATCCATTACTTGGGGCATATTATTTCGAAGGATGGGATAGTTGTAGATCCTGAGAAGATTGATGCCATTAGAGAATGGTCAGTGCCATAGAATGTGATGGAAGTTAGATCGTTTATGGGTCTAGATGGTTATTACAGAAGGTTTATCACAAGGTTCTCGAGGATAGCTCACCATATCACTTCCTTGCAAAGGAAAGAGAATAAATTTCAGTGGACAGAGGAATGTGAGAGAAGCTTCCAGTGATTGAAGAAGTTGTTAACTAGTGCTCCAGTCCTAAGGATTGCAGACCCAAATGAACATTTTTTGGTGCGCATAGATGCATGTAAAGAAGGACTGGGAGGAGTCCTCAGTTAGAATGGATTTGTAATTTTTTATGAATCCAGAAAGTTGAAAGAGAACAAAAGGAATTATGCAACGCATGATTTAGAGTTGGCATCCATAGTGCACACTCTAAAGAAATGGAGGCATTACCTCATAGGAAGTAGGTTCGAATTGAGGATAGACCATAAAAGTCTGAAGTATTTGTTTGATCTGCCAACCTTGAATGCTAGACATAGTAGGTGGTTGGAGTTTCTCTATGAGTACAATTTTGATATCAAGCATATCAAAAGGAAGGAGAATAAAGTGGTTGATGCACTCAGCAGGAGAGTACACGAATTACATGCTACAACCATTAGCATGTACCAAACTAATATTAAAGGCATAATTTTGGAGGATGCAAATACATATTTGTAGTACAGAGATTTGGTAGAGAAGCTACAACGAGGTAAGATGCCACAAAAAGTGGAAAATTATAAATTGGAAATTGACAGAACACTTCTGTAAAAAAACAGAATTTATGTACCTAATGTCCAGGACTTGAAACTTATGATTTTGCATGAAATGCATAATGTGCCTTATGTTGGGCACCCTGGATATTAGAAAACTGTGGCAGCAGTCAAGAGCCATTAATTTTGGCCAAGTATGAAGAAAGAGATTTCCGAATATATCGCTAGATGTTTGGAGTGCCAGAAGGTTAAATCTGAGCATAGGCACCCAGAAGGGTTGCTAAAAACTTTACCCATTCCTGAGTGGAAGTAGGAAGTGGTGACAATGGATTTCATCATAGGATTTCCCAGGACTGGCAAGCAGCATGATTCAATCATGGTGGTGGTGGACAAGCTTATGAAAGCTACCCATTTTATTCCACTAAAGACTACTCACAAGGAAGCTAATGTTGCTGATATTTTTATGAAGGAAGTGGCATGATTGCACGGAATTGCCAAGACAGTTGTGTTTGAAAAAGACCTGAAATTCACCTCCAAATTTTGGAAAGGGTTATTCAAAGGATTTGGAACGAATCTGAAATTTAGCACAACCTATCATCCTGAGTCTGATGGAGAGACAGAGAGGGTGAACAAAGTAATAGAAGACATGCTAAGGATGTACGTGATGGACAAACCATCTAAATGGGAAGACTACCTACATTTGGTAGAATTCACCTACAACAATGGGTATCAAGCATCGTTGAAGATGAGCCCATTTGAAGCACTTTATGGTAGAAAGTGCAATACTCTAGTAAGTTGGGATAATCCAGATGATAGGGCAGTAGTTGGGCCAAAGTTGCTCAAGGAAATGGAAAAAAAAATGTTAAAATTTAAGCAGAATTTGAAAGTTGCCCAAGACAGGCAGAAAAGTTATGCTTATAAAAATAGAACCCACAAGATTTTAAAGTGGGC
This sequence comes from Picea engelmannii, assembly GCA_009831015.1. Taxonomy (NCBI): domain Eukaryota; kingdom Viridiplantae; phylum Streptophyta; class Pinopsida; order Pinales; family Pinaceae; genus Picea; species Picea engelmannii. The sequence goes on from ML795247.1 coordinate 433,467, forward strand.
GATCATGTTTTCCTGAAAGTGAAATCCAATAGAAGTTCTCTGAAGCTGGGAAACTGTGCAAAGTTGGCAACCAGATTTTGTGGGCCATTTGAAATCCTAGAAAGGATTGGGTCAGTTGCATATATGCTTGCATTACCTGCATCCATGACTGTACATAATGTGTTTCATGTTTCATTGCTTAAGAAATATATACCTAATGCTAATCATGTAATTGATTGGAATGTGATTCAGGTGGAGCAAGAAGGTGTCCTGCAAGTGCATCCTGTGCGCATATTGGACCGGAAAAGAAAACAACCCCAAAATCGAGCCATAGGGAGTGTAAAGGTCTTGTGGACATGGTACGGTCCTGAGGATGCGACTTGGGAACATGAAGATGCTATGTGAGTAGAATACCCACATATTTTTGAATATTTTGAAAATCTTGCTGATGCTGAGTAAAAGTTACACTGAGGACAATGCAAAAATAAGAGGAGGGGATTGTAATATCCCTAAGGACGAGCCCTATTGTAATCATGTTTATGAATTGTAAATCATTTTTTGTAGGCTGGTGAGCTGAGTATTGATAAGATGGTGGGATTATGTGTTTATTAGGCTAGAGAGCCTAAGTGTTAAAGGCCATGAGCCTGTTTTTGTATATGTAATATGAAAAACATTAATAAAGATTAAACATCATTGCATGCAGACTGACCATGAAGAAAGAGTTATGGGGGACTAAGATTCCACAAGGTGGGTAAGGGAAAGGGGGCTGAAAGGCTGGAAAGAGGGGCTAAGCTTAGGGGCTTAAGTCCTTGGGAATAATAATTTATTATTATTCCAAAGCTGTGTGACAACATATTTTTATCCTAAGTTCCTGGAAAAGGGAACACATACTTGATGGAGTGCATGCAGCTTCATGGGAGACATGTGTCGGCCTAGGCACATGCAATTTAACCCAAGAATTGAGCCATGATGGGGGTTCGTCCTCCATTCTTTCATCTGCTGTCTGAACCATGTTACCTCTATGTCTGATCTCTGCATGCCTCACACAGCTATGAAACTCGAGACCATGAGACCTTTGTGATTGACCGATGTATTCCCATGAATTCCCTCTGGTCTCTACATTTGGCCTCCATCATCGACCTCTACATAATTTTCTTGTCACGCATCCTGAAACCGGTAATCCATGGGCCGATCTTTGTCTTCTATGGAACCCGACACCTGGGTAATTACCTGAGTGTGTTGTGTCTTAGCGTTTGGTCGTTGCCATTTCTAGGACTATTCCCATTTTCTGTTGTGGTTGTCATCCTTGTGTCAATTGAGTGTTGATGTTGTTGTGGTTTCCCTCACCCGATTGTAATTGAGTCGAAGAGTGTGATGAAGAAGTGAGTTGTCAGGATCATGGTAGAAGAGGCAAGTTGTCAGGCCTGTGAGAAACTCTCTCCAGGTGAGAGAGTCTATTGGGAAGTGGTTTTCTCTCAGAGAGAGTCCAACACCAGCTACAGAGCTTTGAGAATTCCTGATCCATCCTGTTTCCGAGACCTAGAGAGGGTGGTAAAGCATCGATGGACTATTCTTGTGAAGTTGTATACTCCCAAGTGGAACAGGCATGTGTGGAATGAGAGTCTATGATTAGTGGGCGTAAGAAGGCTCTTGGAGAGAATCCTTCTGGTTGCTCTGTGCAGTTTTCCTATAACCTCAACCTAGTCTAGGATTCCCTTGCCCTGGGTGGAGCTTGGTCCCAGCTCGGGGGTGACCCACTATTGAGCGTGATGAGCAGTGTGGTCTAAGGCTGGGAGGTTCGTGGAAGGTATTCATGTAGTTGGTGGAGTTACTACAATTTCAAAGATAAGTATCATTATGTGTTTAATTTCAATTAAAATGCATGTCTTTGATGCTTGCAATATTATCATGTATTCTGTTGCAATTATGAATTACTGTTAATTCAATTATTTATGTATGTTAGCAATAATCATGTGATTACTCTGTATTGTTTAGTTAAACGTGTTAATTTTATTTAATGCATGTTATATATATGTATGAGAATGTTTCCGCGTAGTAGTGTTGCCCGACAGTGGGGTTGATGGTCGAGGATGTTACATGAATGATTGTTATCCTCCCCACCCGGGTTCAATTCCCATAACTAACATGAATAAAGCTCATAATGAGTTTTTTGTAATGGCTTAGAGAATATATGCATTTAAAAGTTGCCTTTGATTCAAAACTGAATAGCAAGGCAACTTCTTTTTCCGAGGCAAAAAAAAAAAAGTTCGATGAAGCATAGTTTACCTTAGTCATAGAAAAGATTGAATCCATTAACACATAACTGATCCAAACATAGATATAATCAATATGATGAGAGGTAGGTATAATAAAACTCATTTTTTACGATTTGATTTAAAATATTGAAACCAAAAAGTAATCTATGTATTAAATTAGTCATGTATTCCCTATCATGTTGCTAATTGTACTTCTA
>ML795247.1:439130-454433 GCA_009831015.1 Picea engelmannii
TGGATATCGGTGGCCACCCACCTTTTCCAAATGGCTCAAAATGGCTTTCTAGCAATTTTGGCAATTTACTATTTTTAGCAGGTTTTAACTTCTGGGGCCATTTTGAGGGCCCAAATGAAGGTTTTTCAAAATAGAGGTTCTCAATGATAGATGAAGGCATGATTGAGCCCCCAAAATGAATCTCCTCAATGATACCTTTCCAACGAGCTATCACATGCCTAAAACGGAGATCGTATGCAAAAGTTACAACCTCGGGAAGTTGATGTACTCACTTGCCCAAATGGGGCCCACATGACTTTTGGCGCTTCATCTCCCATGATTAGGTTTTTAGATGTCTAGGGTTTTTGGCATTCCTGCTTATTGTAAAAAGGCCTTTAGAGCCTCATTGTAATCATCTTCTTGCGAATGCGAGTAGCCGTCACATCTCTTCTCAGAGATAAGTTGCCACCATTCTAGCGAATCTTTCACTCTGTATTTTTACAGTCTCTGTACATTTCTTTCATTAATAAAAATCATGTATTACTGTATATCTGTGTTTATGGTTGCATCTCCAATACATTTCTTCTATATTATTGAATATCCGCGATATCTCTTTGCATTTCTTTATTATATCTCCGATCTCATTTCGTGCCGAAAATAATCCGGATCAACCCTGTTGCTCCTTGAATATGTTTGCATATAATCTGTTGTAGACAGTATGTAGCACCTACAACACTTGAGAAACAACAACAAAAGAGCCATAATAACAACTAGCATGTAGGTGACCCCACCAACTATGTTGGACAAGGTCTTCATGATGTTGAAATTAGAGGAGTCATGCAAATGACATTTCTAACATTAGTTATAGAAATATCTTATTGGAGGTATCATAGAAATATAGCAATTCAATGAACCACATTACATGTCTCTAAAGTGATGTTAATAATGTAGGAATATGTGGTGCACAAACAATTGCACCTCATAGTTGTAATGTGAGCTTACTGTTGGTATCCATTGGACACACTAACTCCCATGTGATAGCAATGGGATGATTTTATAAAATTTAAAATCTTCATTACTTATGAGATGATTTTTATAAAATTTAAAATCCTCATTACTTTTATAATGGGCATCTAGTACAAAATTACATATATTCCTTCCATGCTCAACATGGAGTTGACATGTGGTATTTAAAAAATATTAATAAAAAAAATTATTTCAACGTCGTCCATACATAAAATATTTCAATGTCCACCGTAAGTAAAATAACTTTATATCAACTTTATATATATAGTAAGAGAGAGATAAATAAATTGAAATTAAAAAAATGGGCACTTTTGACTTCCCATATGAGGGAGATGTGTAATTCCTTTTGTGCTTAACATTTGATTTTTATGGAAATAAACTTCATGTGAATTGGTGTCCCAAAAATATAACTTGAGAGAGGTTGGCAGTCTACCTTGTTGTTGATCAAAATTTTGATCACCTAGATTTCTCGCTCCTGGAATAATAAAAAAAAAAAACTATATCAGAAGAGGGAAATTTTGAACAATCATAACCCTGTGGTGTAGTCCTTATAATCAGCTTCATCATGCATTTTATGAATTAAAAATCTAAGTCCATATGCTCAAGATATCCATGTTTTTGTCCAACCTCCCAAAGAACACTTCTTCCATGTGCCACACAATTGGTTTCTCTCTCGAAACTAAGTTTCCTCTCTTATAATTAGTCTCATTTTCGGTATTCATTCTCGGTACTTGGTCTTGGAATACTTTCTAGTCTCACTTCTCCATACTTAGCCATTTCTTACAATTCAACCATTTCTTACAACTTCCTCTTATAGCAATTTCTTCCTCTTCTTATAGCTTAGTTATTTCTTAGTATCTTATCCACACATCATCTTATTCTCTTATCAACACTTAATAATACCTTCTTTCACATTCCTTCTCCCACTTCCCTTACTTAGTTTTATTTCCTCATTTCCTTGCGGGATCACACACTCTTTTTCCTTATCACTCCTCTCATTCCCTACACTCGATGGTCCTCACTCTCGCATCCCTTCTTACTCTGTTATATCCCTCACTCTCAAATCCCTCTTACTCCTAAATTCCCCTTACTTCCTCATCTCCTCACTCCCAACCCGCCATACCTCCCCTCTCCTCTCGTCCATCTCCCATACTTCCTAAATTTAACCTTTTCTTCTAAGTTGTATTCCTCTCATCACATTGAAACACATGGCACCCTATCCACCCTATATATTGATACATGTGGAAACTATTGATATTAAGGCATGTGGCGACCAATATCATGACATGTGGCATACTATCATACTATGACAAATGGGCTATGACTGGGTGCTGACTTGACATTGACTGAGCGATGAATGGACATTGACTGGGCCATCAAAATGTTTACTAAGTCATGAATTTTTCTAAGGCTCAACCTCCATAATCTCCTTTGTTCCACATTAATAATAAGGAAGGATCTTCATTATAAACATTAATCTTTCAATTACCATAATTCATGTGGGATTTTGGAGGCGGATTTTAATCAATGGATAAAATTAATCCATGAATTAAATGGACGGTAGTTGAGCAACGACCTTTAAAAGTCCATAACTCAAGATCCCGACGTTCGTTTTGTGAAACATATACCTCATTGGAAAGGTAATTTAATGAGAAATACAATGGAATAGATTCCAAGGGATGAATTTCACCAAATTCTTCCAAAAGTCAAAAGAACAATCAACTATGTTTTCATGGTTTGCTGTGAAATTTGTTTGGACCTCGACTTCCCGAGGCTATAACTTGAGATCCAGACCTCCAAAATTCGCTCAAGAGAACTTGTTGGAAATATATAATGCTGAATGTTTTTTCTATAATGGTTTACATGGTTGATAATTCACTTATCATGGTCATAAAATTAAAACATAGTCCACTTTTTTTCAGACAATCAACTTCAAGTTTTGGAATTGAAAATTCATTAAATGTATTTTATAAAGGGACAAATTGGGTCCCACTTTGAGGTATGAATTTTAATGAAATAAGTAATTAATGAGACTTCAATAAATCATTAATTAAAGATATTTACTCCAAAGAGGAATGTTGTGGAAAATTATAGAAAGACAAAACCCTGACTACTTCAAGAGCATCAAGAGAAGATTTTAAAAAGGCAAGAGGAAGCATCATCAAAGGGTTGGCAGTCAAAAGTCTCTACAACGGTGAAGAGTCTGCAAGAAGAAAATCTATATCTTTCCAAGATTCTACGAATTGGTCTGCTAAAAATTTTCTCTATACATCTTCTTCCTTTCTATTTCTTTCCATCAAATCTCCCATGTATGCCAAGAAGATTTAGGTCTGGACAATTCTTTCTCTAGAAATATTTAGTCATGTTGTAACATTTCAGGCCCAAACGAGAAAAATCCTACTTTTAGAAATCATATGAGGTTTATTTCAATTCATGTAATTTTTATTGAGATCTTGTTGAGGTTGTTTTAGTCCTCTTGTTTCATACATTACTAAACTTGTCACATTGAGATATTATTATAAATTTCTTTTGCAAAGAACTATTTCGGGGAAATACATTAGTGATTTCTCATACTTTGAGAAAAAAGAATGTGATTTCAAATGTATTTCCTATCAAAGTACTCTTTAAGTTCCAAAACAAATACTCATCTAAATTTCTTTGAAGACCTAATTATTTTAAATTCATCTTGAAAAACTCATAGCAAATTCCAGGTTCATTTTATTTTACAAGAAAGGTAGAATGTATTTTTGAAGGAGACTCCAAAACCTTGTAGACACAAATCTCTGCTGACACACTTTATCCTTTATTTCTTTATATGATATGACATATATTTATATATTTATATAACTATATATAAGTATACATTTGTATATACATGCTTTATTGGGAGATCTCTCAGGGATTTCTCTTTAGCATTCACCCTTTGCATTCATTGTATACCCATATAAAGAATCTTCCAACATATCAAAGAGGAGTACCACCTCTATAAAAATGCAGGGGGGTATTTTATATTTGTTAGGTTGCTGCTTTGATCTTGACCAATCTGAACATCAACATTTTTGGCAACTCCACTAGGGGTCGATTTGTTTTCAAGAAATTTGATACTTCATAGGATCATATATTATTGGAAAACTAGAATTTGTCTCATTGAATTTTTGAAAGAAGATCTAGAGATTGATTCAAGATGAGCTAGGTTCTTGAAAATGTTGTTCAAGAAGCATTAAATGGACTTGAAGACATATTGTTGAAGCTTTGGTCACAAATCAGTTGTGACAAATTCTATATAACTAAAGAACCATCCAAGATTTTGGAGGATGATCTCTCTAGTGACTCCATCATAGAAACTCTAGATTTTGAATAAAAAATGTCTTAGTGACTCCACCAAAACGATTCAATAATTTCAAGAAGACCTATATTATGACTCCTTCAAGGAGTTTCTTTCATGTTGTGATGATATTTTTTCATCCCCATCAATCCCAACAAAAATTGTTCAAGTTACAATGAAGGGAGAAGGTACCCAGAGAAATAAATGGTTGTTTGCAATGAGAATTTCATCCCTTGCCAGATATTTAAATGAACAAGTTTACCATGTTCTTCGAAAATACTTCAAAGGATGTAGAGGAACATTTGGTTAAATTTGATACTGCTTGTGAAATTTATAATATGGCTCACAATGTTGTTTCTGTTGAGCATATGTTTTCATTCATGTCAAAGAGGTAATGTGAAAAGATGACAGATAGTATGGTGCACAGGAAGAAGAAGTGTGTGAAAGGTAAATATAAATTCAGAGGAAGATTGGAAGGCGCAAAGATGACCACAGGAAGGCACATAGATGCCTAAAAGAGTGCATGAAGTGAAGAATTTTTTTTTTGAATAACCCTTGTAGGCATCGATGAACAATGACCCTTGGATCGAGACGAAGGAGTAATCATGATCATAAAACTATATACACCAAGGTTTTGTTTGTGTGTTTATCCTGATTGATCAAGATTAGAAATTGGATAGAAGTGTATCCAAATCGATGACCAACATGTACCCTAGGTCGGAGTTCGATATCGCAAAGGGACGATAGCCTAAATAGCATTAGAGTCAACCTATCAGAGTGTAGGTTTAGAGGAACACTCCGACGAGATATAGTCTGACAGACGGTCAAGATTTGCTTGCAATGGTTGGATCAATGTTTCAGAAGAAGACACATGGAAATATTCTATTGGAAGCAAACTTCCAGAGTGGTAGAACGTCGAAGGAACAAGTCCCCAATCGATGGTACAAATTAATTTGAAATGATCCAGATTGATGGATCTGGAGAAGATGCATGGCCGTGCCTGTTAGAGCTAGATGACTCAGACTTGTTAAATCAATGGTCAAGATTTATTCAGAGTAACCAAATCAATGGCTAGGATGATGATGTGTGGAAACATACACATAAGAATTGAAGGATGAAAGGATCAATGGGGAAAAATAAGTCACGGAGGTGATTGAGTCTGCTAGGATTGCACGTAAGAGCAGGTGGAAGACCCGTGACACAATTTAGAGGTAAAATTATGATGGAGAGAAGTGTGATGGAGTGTAATACGAAAAAACAACTTATTCATTATTTAGGAGTGGATCAATAGATGTTGGTGTTGTGGCATGACGACAGATGTGAAATGATCACACGGTACCTTGAGCTAGTGTGATGAACGGTGTAGTGGGGTGTGATGAAACAAATTTTTTGCGATGAGTGATGGAGTGGATTGCGGCGAAATGAGTGGAAATTCGACAATAAAGTAAGTGATTCACCAAGAGCATGCTCACAGTCTTGCAAGGAGACTGGGTGAGTGTGTTGTAGGGTAAGTGCGACAGGTTGAAGACTTGAAGTTGTGTGCTACTATTATATCTGCACAATATGTGTGTGTAAACTAGAATTTGAATTGTTGTGACAATGAAGATTTTGGTAAAAATAAGGAAGACTTGGCCAGTTTGATTTAGTCAAAGAATTTCCAACCGCAACGGAATAAGAAATATTCTTAATTTAGACAGAAGTGTGTCCACATACAACTAACTGGACTTTGATGATAATCTCACCAGTGCGGCCTCAACATTGAAGGCAGTCTCACCAGTAATGTTTTTTACATGCTTGTGAGTCTACCTTCAATGGTGAGGCCACATGCATTTACTCAACGGTTAGCCTGCATACATGCATATAGGAAATCTAAGCGATGAGCCCACATGCATATATAGTTTGAGTAATTTGAGCATGGAGTTCATGGTCCAAGCAATTTGTGCATGGATTCAAGTGAGATTATAACTTTAATTGTCCGCTCATTTGCTTTTGGGTTTTTACTATCTAATATTTCTTCCAGAGTAACTTATTGTTGTATTTCACATCAAACTAAACTTTCTTATATTGAATACAATGAAAGAGTTCAATGAAATCTTATCGATACACATAATCCAAGCCCTCAACACCTACTTACAAAAATACTCGTGATAAGTTCTATCCTCACCCACCATCGTATACACAATAAAAAAATGTAATGTCAAAATTACATAATAACTTTGCACAAATAAGTTTTTTGTGTTCAACCATTCATATTCTCTATCCATCAACGAATTAGTTATATATATAGAAACCTTTAGCCATATATAACAATGTAGTTAAAACCCACATAACTCCAAAACTTGTTCATAAATATCAACTTCCATATAACAAGAAAATTATGACAAAATAACCTCTATATTGTAGATCATATTGTTGTGTGGTCACTGTTGCAATAATACTATTTAATAATAATATTAATAGTGTGTGTGTGTGTAATATTTTTAATTATATGTATAATATTTTTAACTATATTTTTAACAATCTCAATCGGTGGTTGCTTGCAATAGTGACCACACAACGATATGATCTACAATAACGAGGTTATGTTGTCATTGATATTTGACGATAAACACCATTAGTTTGGAAATGTTGAAAATGATGCTGATCAATGTATATCAACCACTTTACTAATGGGGTTGTGCTAGTTTGTTTATTTTCTTCAATAACATGAGTCTAGCATTTCATTTAGATAATTGTATGCATGCAAGATTGACATGTTTTTATGGAAATGTTACCTTGTAGGGGGAAAGTTTAGGAACATGCCAAGTGACCCCACATTGTAATCTTCATTTGTAGAGTAGTTGCATTGTTCTTAAATCCAAAGCAAAAAATTGTGGATGTGGACAAAAATCAACTTGTACAAATGATTTTGGAAGTTGAGAGGAAACTCAAATGCTTGTTTAAGTGAAAAGATGAACTTTTGAATACTTTTAGAAGTTGTAAGATCTTCCGAAGTTCTAAACTCCTTTGAGGACTATTTATGTTTTTGGTAGATCTTGATTCCTATAGAAATGCTAGTTCTATTTGAGGTGTCTTCTATATCTTTGTTAGCACTTCTCTTTTTTGTATCTTTTCTCTATTGGGATAATGTTTAGCCTCACAATCAAGGTTCAACATTACTATGGCACTTAGAGGGATCAGCTCCTAGAGCACACCATGGGGTTCACCTTTGACTAGAAATAGTGATTGAAACAATGATTACTATGGTGCCTAAAAGGGATCACCTCTCGGAACACATAGTGGACCCTACCCCTAACTACAAATGGTGGTTGAAACAATCATTACTATGAGACACAAAAAAAGTGACCTCTTGGAACACAGAGTGGAGTTCACCCCTGACAAGAAATAATGGTTGTAGCATTGATTACTATGGTGCCCAAAAGGGTTCACCTCCCATAACACACTATGGAGTCCACCCCCAAATACAATCAATGGTTGGAAAAATCATTACTATGGCACCCACAAGGGATCACCCTCAAAACACATCATGGAGTCTTCCCCCAACTCAAATAGTGGTTGGAAAAATGATGAAAATAGTAGGGGACTATGCAGGAGATGTTATGTATTTTCCACGCTACCTTACAACCATCATGTCCCTTGAATTTGCATGATCTCCTCATCAATGTTGAACTCTCCCTGCCTCATGTCATTGGGATGATGGACAAAATCTATTTGGATGATTTGATCGAAAGAATGGCAACATATTTTCCAAACCATGCAAACTTATGAGAAGAAGAATGAATTCATATCTTTACCATGCATCTCAATGAACTTACCCTTGTGTGGTGGTAGAACTACCAAACATTAGTCCTAGAGTAATCTACATCGAGTTGAATCCTGAAGAGGTTGCCACTCCACTCATTTAGGGACTTGAGCCAAATAATTTTCAAAAGAGTATTTAGGTCACAAAATTATCTCATTTGTCGAAGAAATTGGGGACACTTTCAACTTTCCCCAAGAGAAATTGAGTCTCTAACCTCTCTATATAGTAGAGTATATTTTATCTGAGTGAGTTAATAAGTGGAAAAATTCAACCTTTCCAACGAGTCCATTTTTTTACTAGCAATGTAAAGTTTTGTTCTTTGATGTTGTCTTAAAATGGACCAAACCCTCAAAGACAAAGTTCCATGGCGAAAGTTCCAACCAATAAAATGAAATTATAAATAATGACAATATTTCTACCAAATTTAAGGAAGAATTAGAAAAAAAAAGGTTGAATTATCCACTTAATTAACTTACCCCATATTATATATAGAATGTTAATGAACTTACCTTATATTATATATAGTATGTTAGTTTATTTATGAAATATATTAGTTATGAGACTAGGAAAACCTTGATCAATACCACCTTAGCTTTTGACTTATTTGTTGGTCCTAAGGTCTACGCCTAACTGCTAAAGGGCAGAGCTAGGCCACCTCAAATGTTGGAATGATTGGTTTTTATAGGTTTGATTGATTTGTTTAATGGTCAGATGATGAATGAGCTCTCAAGGACAAGGATCTAGTTGGACTATTCAACAACATCAACTACAAGGTTTTCCTTAGTTGGTAGCATGCATTCTAGTAAGTAGATAAAGATATAAAAAAAAACAGAGGAAATACTAACAAGCATACAATTTGTCACTTGATGTATGAATTTTCATACTTGAAATAATATTTCAGATCCAAAACATGTACTTAAACACGAATTCTCCAAACAAGATGTATGGAAATAAACAATTTACTAAGACAATAGTTGAAATCAGGTTGTATGCCAATAAATAGTTTACTAAGACAATAGTTGAAAGGAGAATAAATAATGCTTTGCATACATTTCACATGCATTGAAATAAGATAATAAGAAAAACAATATTTGAGAAGAAACAATTTGTCACCAGAAATTATATTCACCAGGTGGGAAACTTAGCAGTTTTACACTTCAAGGACCAGTCAAAATCTTGATGCTTGATACCCAAAAATCTCAACCTCCAAAAAAGCTCTCAACCCCTTCTTACATTCACCTCTTCATCTCTTTTTCCATCAAGATGATTCGAATACCTATCTCGGATCTAAGTTCTAGAGTTAAACTCTGCATTACATTCAAACCTATAGGTATCAACTTCACTATTAAGTTCAGATTATAATTCATGAACATTTTTTTAAACTAAGTGAAGTAGAGTTTAAGTTCTAGTTTGTGGAGATAAATCCCCTTTTTTGGGCCCATAACTTTGACCTAATTAAAACATTGTTTTTTTTTTAATTATCAAAAACGACCTTTATTACAACTAGTTGTAATATCTCTAACTAAAAAAAAAATTATATCACTGTAACTAGAGTCACTATTGATAACTAGAGTGTAGGAGTTGCATAACAAAAGTCTTCAACAGTTGGAACTGGTTAATGACTAAAAATAAATGAGATCTTTGAATAAACTACAAGAAATTGGAACAACTTTCCTTGAGATATGTCATTGGTCTCTTGACTACCATCTACTGCTACCAGGTGGTCTAGAAATTTGGAAATTGACCAAAGTTGTGGAATACTCTACCACTTTTCCATCAATATAGAAATAATTAATTTTTGGAAAATTCCTTTCTCCTCAGACCAAATTTTCTCCTAAATCGCTACAAAATTTTGAAAACCATCCACGAATAGGATAAATCACCCCATTCCCGAAGTGGGTTTTTAGTAGTTTTTTCAAATTCCTTACCACTTGCTCACAACTTAATCCTGAAATGCGTTGCTCAAAATTGCCCCATTTTTTTAGCCGGTAATAAATCCCTTTAATGAATCTTCTTTGATCTCTTCTTGGTGGAAAAAAACTCTGATCTACAATCTCGTGGAACTAATCTACATTATTATTGTAACCTGATCTCTAATTCTCTGTTGATATCCCTTTTTGGTATCATTATGTCTTGGTTGTCCATTGTTGGTAATGGTGGCCAAGAATGTGCTACTTAAGTTTTTCCCCACACCTGCAATGAAAAAATGATCAAAGAGCCAATGCACATGATCTCGATGGTAGTATGCACGAATGGGCGTGATTTGGGTGCCAATGCACTTTTATTCAAACTTTGAATTATTTTTAAAAACATAAAAAACTCATAAACATAGTCTGTCTGTTGATTAACACTCTTGCAATCAACACTTTTTGCAGTTGTAGGCTTAATTAAACTCTTTGGTAATCCAACATCGATATAACCCATGGTGATAAGACTTGTTCAAACTCAAATCAGAAGGTGCCATCAACCTTATAAAAATCAAAGAACACAATGTTAAGAAAGGAGGAGATGACATAAAGTAACATGACTTAACACACAATGAAGAAGAAAGAGTAACTAACAACTAAGTTGATGTATGAATATGATGGTTTGAGGAGTAGGAGGTTGAGATGCAGGCCTAGGAACTAACATCAGCTCCAACTCAGGGTAGCACTTCCCTGTGAGGTGCTAAGAACAACAGACCTATGTGCCTTAATTATTCATTTCTGCCACCAACCACTTTATTACCTTTACCAACTCTGACACCTGTATTATTTCAACTAAAAACCAAATTTACAACTATACCTCAATGCCTTTATTGGGCTATGGAGTCTTATTATTGACTGAAAACTGACAATTACATACTCGAAATGGTGAGCTTATTCAACAAACTACCTACTCCTAACCAACAAAATTCAAACTGGTCATGTAATATGGAATTTCTAGTGAAACCATGTTAGCAATTGCCTCATAAGATGGGATCTTTTCATGCCTTTGATTGGGATAAGGAAAATTTCAAACAATAACAACTTATCAAAAAATTGAGCAACAGTTCAACAAGTATCTTCCCAAAGCATCAAATACAAAAGATTCTCGGTTGCATTTTGACTCCATGTTGATGATCATTGGATCTTGAAGAATCTGAAAAATCTCCCACTGATAGAATGGACCAAATGGTTGATTTGTAAATTTTTCTTCATCTATGAGACCAAAATCCTCTTGAACTCCTTGAAATAATTTGTGAACATCATATGTTTCATAACAATCAAAGGCAACAAAATTCTCCAGAATATGTTGACATATTTATGGTGCAGAATATTTTTTATTAGATTTGGCATAAGCACAGTAATTATCGGAACGGGAAGGCAACAAATTGCTTTCATTAACTTCAAAAGTAGGGACATCATCCAATTGGACCGTCTCTTCATCTCCCTCGCTGTCTCTGAATGAATCATATGCATATCTGTCATACACAGGTCCATTTATAGGAGATTCTATATGTGATGATCATGCATAAATATGTTTGTCTGAATCTTCCTCATACTCAAAAAAAATATGTGGATCTCCATTGAAGCTTTGAGAAACAACTTGGTCTATGCACAAAATATTAGAAACATCTGATGTAAAAGAAAATGTGTCTACCATATGGCTATCATAAACTCCACTTGTAAAATTATCAATCAAATCTTCCTCCAACTTTTCGAGAGAACTATTTCTTTCAACAACAATTCCTTTTTCATCCATGATAATTGAATGTTGAATATGGAGCTCAAATTCCCCACAACAATGCTAAAAAATGCACTCATTAGAAAAATATTTCTTGCAATGGTTATGAAAGGAAACATGAAAATATTTTAAAGAAGATATAATAGAAGGAGGTAAGGATCGAGACCATTCCCGTGCCTCTCCCTCTAATGAGTACACGAACATTTTCATTAAGACATCTTCATGATGTATTCCCAACTGATACATGACTTCATGAAATGCAAGCAAATGATCTGCAGGGTTATCATCTCTATCTTCTCTAAATTTGGGCAAGCAATCTCCCCACTTATCTATAGTAGGAACAACATTCGGAAAACCAAGAACAACATAGAAACTAAATGTAGAAAACCTTTGAGCCAAAATAACATCCATTCGAGTATCTGACATCTTGAGACCGTGGAGTCGCCAATGGATTATTTAACCTTGGAGTCGTTAGGTGAATGATATGTAGTCTAAATGTGTCTGGTCTTTGTTCACCATCAAAATCCAGATCTAATCATTGTCATTCTCCTAGGGAAAGATTGCTTCGTTACTCTATTCCCCGACAACAATGCTAAAAGATGTTGGTCTTAAGGTCTACACCTGACTGCTAAAGGGAAGAGATAAGACACCTCAATTGTTGGAATGATTGGTTTTTTATAGGTTTGATTGATTTGCTTAATGGTTAGCTGATGAATGAGCTATGAAGAACAAGGATCTAGTTGGACTGTTCAACAACATCAACTAGAAGTTTTTCCTTTGCTGGTAACATGCATTCTGGTAAGTAGATAAAGATATACAAATAAAACAGAGGAAATACTAACAAACATACAATTTGTTACTTGTTGTATGAAATTTCAGACTTGAAATAATATTTCAGATCCAAAACATGTACTTGAACACAAATTCTCCAAACATGTTGTATGGAAATAAACAATTTACTGAGACAATAGTTGAAATTAGGTTTTATGTCAATAAATAGTTCACTAAGACAATAGATGAAAGGAGAAGAAATAATGTTTTGCATACATTCCACATGCATTCAAATAAGATAATAAGACAAACAAGATTTGAGAAGAAAGAGTCTCTAGAAATTATGTTCACTAGGTGGGAAACTTAGCAATTTTAGACTTCAAGACCGAGTGAAAATCCTAATGTTTGATACCCAAAAAGATCAATCTCCAAAAAAATCTCAACCCCTTCTTACATTCACCTCTTCGTCTCTTTATCCCTCAAGAGGATTCAAATACTATCTCAGATCTAAGTTCTAGAGTTAAAATCTACATTACATTAAACATGTAGGTACATCAACTTCACTATTAAGTTCAGATTACAATTCATGAACTTTTGTTTAAACTGAGTCAAGTAGAGTTTAAGTGCTAGTTTTTGGACATAACTCCCATTTTCAAGGCCCATAACTTTGACCTAATTAAAACATTGATTTTTATCAAAAAGACCTTTATTACACCTGGTTGTAATATCTCTAAGTAAAAAAAAAATTCTATCACTGTAAGTGAGTCACTATTGATAACTAGAGTGTAGGAATTGCATAACAAAAGTCTTCAACAACTAAAAGTGGTTAATGAACTAAAAATAAATGAGATCTTCCAATAAATTGCGATTTAGATCTGTACTGGTCTCTTGACTGCCATCCATTGTTGATTGCGAGCCTTTAGCTCTGTACTGGTCTCTTGACTACCATCCATTGCTGCTGCCAGGTGCCTGGAAATTTGGAAATTGACAAAAGCAGGGGAATACTCTGCCACTTGTCCATCAATCTGGAAATAATTAATTTATGGAAAATTCTATTATGATCAAACCAAATTTTCTCCTAAATCGCAACAAAATTTTGATAATCATCCACTCCTTGGCTAAATTGGCTCATTCTTGAAGTGGGTTTTTAACAGTTCTTTCAAATGCCTTACCACTTACTCACAACTTAAGCCCGAAATCCGCTCCTCGTAATTGTTGTGTTTTTTAGCCTGCAATAAATCCCTTTAATGAATTTGCTTTGATCTCTTTTTGGTGGAAAAAAAACTCTGATCTGCAATCTAGTGGAACTAATCCACATTATTGTTGTAACCTGATCTCCAACGCTGTGTTGATATCCCTTTGTGGTATCATTATGTCTTGGTTGTTCATTGTTGGTAATGGTGGCCAAGAATAAGCTATTTAAGTTTAGCCGCACACTTGCAATGAAAAAATGATCAAAGAGCCAATGCACAGGATCTTGAGAATAGTAGGCACGAATGGTTGGTGATCCAACAATGATATAACTCATGGTGATAAGACTTGTTCAAACTCAAATCAGGGTTTGAGGAGTAGGAGGTTGAGATGCAGCCTTCGAAGTAACATCATCTATAAATAAAATAATAGAAAATAATAAAATTTGATTTGTTCTCATGTTTATATTCTATGATCTTAGTTAGTATCGGTTCACATCAATGCTTTTAATCATTTTTACCATATTCTAAATAAACACTATTTTATTTTATTAAATGGATATTGTCAAATATGAAACATATTTTGCAAAATAAAAATGAGATGTAAATACATATATAGCAAGAGAAGGTTAATCTTTTTAGGTTTGTTGATGAAATTATTAAAAAAAAACACTTATTTCCCCTCTTATTATTTTAACCAATAAAAAAATCATTTTATAAAACATTTAAACTACTATTGACATTTAAACTACTATTGTCACATGAGGTTAGCATTTCAAGTTGAAAATTGGACGCATGCAAGCTCGACCTCTCTTTTTTGGAAAAGTCCGCCTGGAGGCTGTATTATAATCTTCATCCGCGGACTATTGTAGTATCCATATCCGGGATGTCGCACGTTCAAACCCCAGCAGCTACTGGTAATGAGATTCTGATTTCAAGGGATGCAAAGCCCGCCTCCTTTCCGTTGGGACTGAGAATACTATGCGGAATTCTTAATTCCGTGAACGATTTGGCGAGGAGGAAGGATGGAACCTTCAACCGGAGGATCATGAACTGGATAGAGTACAAAACCCCCGCAAATGGCACGCCCACCCGCGGGGTTTATACTAAGGACGTCGTCATCGATGCCCAGACGGGAGTGCAGGTTCGTCTCTTCATTCCCATCGAGGCTGCGGAGGAGCCGTTGCCCGTCGTCTTCTACTTCCATGGCGGAGGGTTTGCTACCTTGTCTTCCGGTTTTGTGCTATACGACATCTTCTGCAGGCGATTGGCCAGAAGACGCAGAGTCTTTGTGATCTCCGTGGATTACAGGCGATCTCCCGAGCACCGATTTCCCACTCCATACGATGATTGTGTCGGGGCCATCAGATGGTTCAGCTCGGGCAACGGTAAGGCCTATTTGCCGGCCCATGCTGATTTATCTCGTTGCTTTCTAATGGGCGATAGCGCAGGCGCGAACATAGTTCACCATGTGGGCTGCAGGCTCTCGGCGGCGGCGGCGGCGG
>ML795248.1:0-12118 GCA_009831015.1 Picea engelmannii
TGATGCTTTGTGTGTTTCCTTCCTTTTCTTTAACTCGGGACAATGATTCTTGTAGTGACCATACTTTCGACAATTGAAGCATTGTATTCTTCACATATCTTTCTCTTGATTTGGTTTCTTCCTGTAGCCGAACTTCTTTTTATTCCTGAAATCCTTGAACCTTGCTGTGAAAGCTTGATCATCGTATTTCTTTTGGGGTTTCTCTTTTGCACTGATCCTCGATTCTTCATGTGCACAACAAGTCCAAAGCTCTTCAAATGTAGGATACTCCTTCCTTGTGTTCATGCTTGCGGAAAATGCATCCCATGTCTTGGGAAGGCCATTGAGTACTATATTTACCAGTTCCTTCTCTGAGATGATCTGTTCAATAGCTTGTAGTTGATCTCTTAACTGAGACATCCTCACAGAGTATGATGTTATGCTATCATCATCATTCATCTGCATGTCATGGAGCTCATTCTTCAAACTCATTACTTGTCCAATGTTTATGACTGAGAAGAGGTTTGTTAGGGCATCGTACATGTTCTTAGATGAATCAAGATGGGAGATGTAGGGTATCAAGTGGTATTTTATAGAGTCCACTAGGATACTCATGGCATTGATGTCACTGTCTTTGAACTTCTCCATAACTGCAACGTTTTGCGGTTCCTTCTTTTTTCCTTCTTCAAACTCTGGTTCCACGATCTTTCCTTTCACGATATCCAGTACTTTATTCTTGGAAATGATGACGTCAATCCTTGTCTTCCATGCTCTGGAGGTAGAAGCCCCATCTAACTTGTTTTCTGACTTCATGGAGTAAGTCATGGCTGCTTTGACTTGGTCAACCTTATATTTTGACCAAAAACTCAAGTTTGACGTCTTGGCTTGCTGAGAGTACCAGGATATGCACTAGGCTAAGGTGCACTAGTCTATCCGGAGAGGTCAATCCCTTCACTTAAGGTGCCTCAATGACAGGATTAGGGTTTCTGCAATTGCACCTACTAGTAACCCTAGCGACAATGCTTTGGTGACTGCTCTTGCTAGATACCCTAGTGGTAGTTATTTCAACGAGCTTAGTATCCTTATGGCTATGCTCCCTTCCAGTGGTTAGATTGAATGAAGGAGGTGTGGGCCCATAACCTGTTAGAATATGATGGATGTTCTCATTTAACCATAGAAAATATCATTATTGTCACCCAACCATAGGCCGAAGCCACCCCCGAGCACCTTAACCTTGACAGAGAATCATTCTGGAAGAAAACCCTAGGCTAGATAACCAAACAAAAGGTGGCGCACCTTTCTCCAAGGATAGTGCACCAAGCAAGAGATGATCAGAGGGTCCAAACCATAACTAAGAGATAGTCCAAGACAAAACCGAAATTTTCTAGCTGCAGCAGCTACAACAAGAACTCTCCTTCAAACTTGTGCACAAACTGGCCAACTGCAGTGCGCACAAGTGTTGCTTCTGCAGTTCTGAGAATCCCTACCAGAATGAAGACTAGCCTCCTGTATTTATACTAAATCTAGAAAACTTGCCTGGGCCGACCTCTCATTCTCGGTGCCTATTTACTCAGTATATAATATTTCCTTTAGTTGACTTCTTCTCTTGGAGGCTAATAACCTAATACAAGTTATCCTCTTGAGCCAACTTGTCTTCTAGGGTTATTATCCAACTAATTAGGGTTTCTTCTTGCTTCTCGAAATATTCTATTCTTGTCAGTTTTACATGTGGAGGTAAATACCTCCCGCAGCTACCATAATATCAACATGTACCACATGCCTGAACTAGTTGAGCTAGAGAGATATGTAATGAGTGAAAACTCATTCTTGAACCTAGATGCAAACTCATCAACTTCAGTTGAAGTTGATGTTGCCATGTGTGACTTCTTGCTGCCCTTCTTCTTGTTTGGTCATTGACTGGCGAAGTGGCCTAGATTGTGATAGGAAAAACACTTTACTTGTTGAATTCTTTCTTATTTTCTCCCTTAGAGGTCTAACCCCCACTAGGGCCCTTCTTTCCTCTGAACTTGCCTTTCCAGCTAAGGAAAGATTATCCTCATCCTCACTCTTTGGTTGGCTAGCCTGTGAGGTACCAACTCACAACTCCTCCTGGGTGAAGTCATCCCATAAACTCTCCCAATCAAGGAATTTCTCCCATGCCACCACTCCTCGAACAAACATGTCCCACTTCTTGGTGAAGCCATTCAAGGATGTCCTCACGAGCTCTGTGATATCCACGATCTCTCTAACCACTGCCATTTCATCTCTGATATGAGTGAACTTAGTGAGATATGTAACAACTGACTCTTCCTTGGCCATCTTTGTGCTTCTGAGTTTCTCCCTAAGCAACATCTTCCTACTCTAGTTATCTGACTGGTACAATTTGGTTAGGGCCTCCCACATATCCTTAGTTGTTTTCTTGCCAAACATATGAGGAATAATGTGGTCTTTGACTGCATCAACTATGATCCTCCTTGCCTTCACATCCTTCTTGAGATGATTTGGGTGTGTTGGATCTACTGGAAGTATAGGTGACCATTCAACAAACTCTCGTAATCCATATTCCTTCAGCAACAACCCAATTCACTCTCTCCAAACCTCAAGCCTGCATTGACCATCCTTTCAGTACCTTTCACTCGCATACCCTCTCTAGTAATTCAACCCCTTTGTTGATTTACTCTTGGTATACATAGAAAATCGACTTGGTTCCTCTTGCATTCAGAGGTTGAGCTTTGATACCATGTTAATTTCCTTTAAACTCAGCAAACATAAATCATTTCCAATAATTTTAATCACCCATAAATTAATTTACTGTTGAAATTTAACGTCTGAAAAATTATGCAAGTAATTTACAGCTAAGTTCTTTAACTAAAATGCACAACAGAAGTGAATGGAAACCAAGCACATGAAAGATAAAAACACCAAAAATAACTTGGAATCCCTGGCGTGGGGAAAATCAGCAAAGGAGGGGCTTTATTGGCTCCGGAGGAATTACAAATTGCAATTTACAGCAACAGAAAAATTTAGAAATTTCTTATAGCCCTGCATTTTCAGACTACTTTTTCGACCCCACTTTATCGGCTCTAAAAAATTGACCTTGCTTTTTTAGCCTCTATCTTAGCTGGAACGTCCTACACTCAACTCTCTTGCCTTGTTGTTAAGTCATCCTTCCTCTCTCAGCTGAATCAACCTCCTCTTCCTCGGCCAACACCCTCCTCATTAGTTCAACACACAATGTGTTATGTCCTTCACCCTCAACCTCCTTTTACAACTATAACTCACCTTTTCTTGAGTCTTCTAGAAGCCTCCAGAAATTCATTTTAGTGAATTATTATTTTCCAAAAAGTTACTTTTCATAAATCTGAGTGAAAATTCAATAAAATTCATTTAAATGACTTTTATACTTTTCCTAAGTTAAAGCTTAGGATAAAATTAATAAATTTGTTTTGTGTCTATCAGTGAACCTTGGACACATAGGCTTAGGCTTAGCTAAGACACCTTCTAAGATACCAAATTAAAAAAGGAGGGCCTTCCAAGGACATGTGTCAACATCCAAGGTGTAAGAAAAGTGGGAGAATGCCATGTCACCTCAAATCATCATTTGGTGTCCATGTGGCAAACAAACCCCATCATCTACATCAATCCCTAACACACGACATCATCATCAAGCCCAACGTCCAAGGTGTAGAATGCAACATCCAAAGTGGAGAGGGGATGCATCTCATCTCTGCATGTTATCCAAGCCAAACCAAGTGCAACATCCTCCATCAAGTGGTTAGGTAAGGTGTGGGTGCAATGTCTAGAGTATGGGCTTCCTGCCCATAAGTGTGCCATCAACACCATATCTGTCAAAATCAAGCCCATATGTCTATCGTCCAAGGTCAAGAAGATGAGAGAGAATGTATCTAAGCATGTCAAGCCATCAAATGGCTCAATTCTCTGCATCACACGTTACATATCTTGCAATAAAGGAACAATGTCCTGGATGAAAGCTTGGGGCATCCTTCAAAGTACCATGTCAGGTGCATCCAAATCAAATCAAAGTATGAAATCAAGTAAAGCCAATGTTCATAAAATATACCAGTCCTTAGATCATACAAAGTAAGTTGTTACTTAATATATAAGCTACATAAACAATTCACATTAAGTATCCCCTTAGAATTTCACATTAGCTCAATACTTTATGAAACTTGGCAAGTTTGAATATGGGAGGACCTTCATCAAACCCTATTCGGTGTGCCAACCAAAACAATGAAAGAAAAGACCCAAGTAGAGGGATATGTTCTAGGGGAAGTAGGAAAAAAAGAACCCTTCAAGAGTAAGTGTGATATGAGCTACATAAACAATTCACATCAAGTATCCCCTTCGAATTTCACAATAGCTCAAGACTTTATGTAAGTTGGCAAGTTTGAATATGGGAGGACCTTCATCAAACCATATTAGGTGTGCCAACCAAAACAGTGAAAGAAAAGACCCAAATAGAAGGATATGTCCCGGGGGAAGTAGGAAAGAAAGAACCCTTCAAGAGTAAGTGTGATAGTGGTATGTGTTGGGCTTACTTTATCGCCTATGGTGTCATTTAATCCATTTCTATGAGCACCTTTGTGGAGGGTGCACTTGCACTTGAGTTACCACTTTCTAAGTGTTACATTTTTCCAAACCCCTTAATCTGACATTTTATTAACTTCTTATCATATTTGCAAGTCCCCTTTATATGATTTCAAGCTATAGCATCATTTCTTTGGGACTGGGGGGAACACGAAAAGGGTAGAGCTCAAGTATGGACTAGTTTTTGAGTGTCTTTTTCTATTATCTCTTTCTTTCTTTAGCATTATTCTTTCTTTATTATTCTTTCGCTAGCAGTTGCAATCAACCCCTAGGCCTTTATACCCTCTTATCATGAGAAAATGAACCATGACCCATTACCTAAGTTTAGTACACTACAACAAGCTCCGGGATGGTAAGTGTTAAGTATGGCAGGGAAATGGAATGTTACCCTTGTGAGGGCCCCCCAGTAGTACCTGTGTTCCTTGGGGGTGACAACGCGATATTAGGGCACATATGTTGGCCACCAAGGTGAAACAAGGAAACAAACATAACTTCTTGATCTTATGATCCATTATCCAACTTCAACCAATGATCCTCATTCCCATGCCTAGTATATTGAGCAAAACACCTTGCATGAAAAAAGGACTAACATACCTCATGGTGATGTTGGATTACCATCTCCCATACACTTATGTTGTTTGGATGTGATGATTTTTCATGATCCAAAGTAGAAGAGGCAATCTGAGGGGGGGAAGTTGGGTTGTCATGGGTGGATATGTTGATCATCATCATCATCAATGGGATCATTGGCTTCATTTTTTACCATAAGACATAATCTCCTCTAGTTAACCCTAGGTTGGGGGGGGTAACAATACATAAAAAATTATTTCCAAGTCTAAAGTTTTCTGAAATGATCGTTACTCTTGGATAACTTAGAATCAATTAAGAGTCTAGGTTACTAAGCCTTTCAACCATTGCTTATTACTTAGTGTCATTATTTTAATTAAGTGCAATCATTGTTAAAGTTTTAATTCCTTCCCAATTACTTTAATAGAGAAGCAACAGGAAATAAAGGAGGAAGAGGGCTTCGTTCTACCTAAATTTTGGAGTCTTCATCTTCCAAAATTACTCAAGATTGTTGATGTTTTTTTTTCATTTCCTAGTTTGTTATATGTAACATCTCAAAAAGTTGGAAACTAGGAAATAAAGTACTATTTTATAAATAATATATTATATTGAAACTTTGAACAAAAGCTTTATGGATAAATGAGGAAAAAACATTTAAATGACAAACATAAATGATAAGCAATGTTCCATGATTGCTTATATTCAGATTCTCATCATTAGTATCACCATTTTGCTCTTGTATATCGTTTACCTCTACCTCGATCTTCCATAAACATTAAATAACATGATCTAATTTTGACAAAATTGCCTAATCCAAGCATTAAAATATGGTAGAAAAATCTTAACATGCCTAACAATGATTTTGGCTTGAGTAAAGGAAGCATTTTTGCTAAGGCCATGACAAAGGAATTCAAAAATCAGCATCGCCAACATTGTGGTACATAAAGGACTTGGTCTAGAATAAGAATAGTTTTGATGTAATCTACCCAATACCCTCTATCCATCGTTGAAACCACCAATTTTTACTCCAAATTTGTTTCTTTGATACCATATCTCTCGGTGCCCTACTGTTAATTAATTAACATATGTATGTATTATAATTTAACCATTCAATCACCATGACACCGTATATTTAAAATGTCGACTTAAGTGTGCAAATAAAACATGACATAAACACTATTAATTCAACATAATCACAAGTCATGAACACTTATCATTCTAGGAATTATCCACCAATTGGCTACAGAAGAAGGACGTTCCACCCAACCAAAGGCTCCCTGTTGTACCAATTCTCTCTACAAGAGAGGCCACCCCTGAGATGAAGCTATGAATCCACAAGGGAAAATTTACATATGGCTAGTTCTAACTCTCTTCACACAAGCCTATTCCCAAATTCACATTCAATTTTCCACCTACAATAGTCCCAATCCACAAACCTCTTTCCCCATCAACTTGCACAAACCAAGGATTGGAATTCCCTTCTCTGTTAGCCAATCCCTCAAGCTATCCCACTTTCCTCTAGGGCACCAACACAGGCTAGCTAGGAAATCTCACTATTAGGATTCCATGGATTCTCAATTGTAGTTCAATTCCTCAGTGACAACAATCACCATTACATATAGTCTTCATTTCCTTCATACTTCTCAACTATAACTCGACATAATTTCTATAACAATTCTATAACCACTTTTTCTCAGAGAGAACTCTCCCAAATTTCCCAATAGAATGGTAATTCGAGCTCTCCCAAATTTCCCCAACTTAATGAGAGTTCAAACTCTCTCAACAATTGATAATTTAAAATCCCCCACCGATTGGTAATTCGAACATAATGGTAATTTGAACTGGAATAGTAGTTCCAACCGAAAATGTAGTTCAAATTGGAATGGTAGTTCAAACAAAATGGTCACTCCAATTGCCTGGTGATTCCAATTCCCCAACAATTCAGATTCTCTCTCGACATGGCCGAAACGGTATAGTAAAAATCACATGGAATGAATGGGCTACGTATCTCTATGGAGATCCCATGTACATCTTTCATGAAATTAATCCTCCTCTTAGGATAAAATAATACATGGATTCAAAATCTCTAATTAAACAAGGTTAAGGACTCAGAATAAAATTGAAGTAATATTACCTTCATTTTATCCCCTTTCACACTAAGCCCCCCTTGATTTTCCCCTCTTGTGGAGTTGCAACCCCCCATTCTTTTTCCTTCCTCTTCCGCAACCTATGATGTATTTATATTAACATCCTATGTTCAGTTACAAATCACATTTTTCCGACTTATAGTCATTACTCATGTCCTTGAGATTTGGGCTTATGCACTTTTCCAGTGCTTCCACATGAGTTGCATACAACTAGCACCCTTTCCCGAGGCATTTGTTTAGTTGTAAGGATGAAATATCCCTTATATAAATGGCTCTCAGAATGCCTTTTACTATCCTCTTCATTCCTTCTTCATCAAGACAAGTGAAATTCTTATTATGACAATCTAGGACAACATGATGTGCATCCAACCAATGCATTCCATTAAGAACATCATATGAACCAAGTGGTATTATGTTCACGTCTGCAACAATGTTGACACCATCCATATCTAATGGGCAACCTTTGACAATCTCATTAATTTTTTGTTTAGTCCCAATAGCCAATTGAACCAACGATGATTTATCATGCTCACTTCTTTCCAAATGAAATCTTTCTACCAAATTAGGGGCAATGTAACTACAGTTTGCTCCTGAATCAATTAAAATTGCAATAGGTTGATTGGAAATCCTACCTTCAACATCATGTTCGACTAATGATCTACCTAGTGATTTTCCAAGGCTACATATATTCTTGGGATATTCCTACCGGCATCTTCCATTGTACTTGCCTCCTGAATATGGTGCACATTTCTCAATTTTCCTTTCTTTTAAGGGAATCTTTGTACAAATGGTCTCCTTCACACCTCATCATTTAATCGGTTGCCTTGCCCTTTCCCCAAGGATTCTTCCATCTTAGATCCAATCTACACTGATTGGCTTTGCTAATATGTATTAGGATTGTTCTTGAAGAAAGGAAGTGTAGATCCCTTCTTCATTTGATCTTGCTTGTCCTTTTTCTTATCTCTCCAAGACTTCTAAAAATATTCTCTGCCTTTGCTCTATTCATACAAGTATTTGGCCTTCATGTTTGTCTTTTCAAGAGTCTTAGGTTTATCAAACTCAATTTAATCTTTGTAGAATGTAGACAACCCACTTAAGAACCTTTGTATATTTACCTTCTCATTTTTAATATAGCCAACATACCTCAACAACTCCAAAAACAACTTCTCGTATTCTTCCAAGGTCATATTTCCCAACTTGAGTTCAAAGAAGTTTTGCATCTTCTTACCAGAGTAGTGCTCAAAAAGATATTGTTGTTGAAAATGCTTCTTGAACTATGTCTTTTCTTCAGAAAGATGTGCTTAACTTGCTTCATCTAGTCCCACCATATAGAATATTTTCCTTGTAGGTTGTATATGGTCATTCTAGCTTCTAGATTGGATGAATAATTATGCAGCTGAAAATGATTTCTTATTCCTAGAAACCAAGATTTGGCATCATGTCCCATCTATTTTTAACCATCAAAGGTTGGTGGCTTCATCTTCCTAGGCTCCCCTTGCAAATGGGTTTTCTCACACCTTCTCCTTTGATGTCTGAATGGGGATGCTTTTGGACTGCTCTATGATTATTTGGATGCATATGGCTTCCTTGCTAAATGTTATGGGGAGTAATTATGCCCTTGAGTTCTCTAGTAGCACTTCATGAGTGCCTAGATCTTCCTTGGTTTTTTCTTCCTAAATGAACTATGTCTTCTTCCTCATACCTTGATCTTGATCCATTCTTGATTTACTTTGCAAATGATTTAATCTCTAGAGTAGTTGAGTGTTCAGTTGATTTTGCTTCTTTGAGCTTTCAACATCCTCTCATTATCAACGTTGCACCTCCATCTCCAAGCTCCTTATAGTTTCTACCAACTTAATGACTCCATTCTCTTTCTATGCCCGTTAGACTTCGTTTATTCTACGTTGATACTCAAGCCTTTAACTTCATTTTGTCCATTTTCCATGTCTCCTCTTCAATTATATTATTTACTTGTCCTTGTTGTAGCTCTAATTCAACAAGAATTGTGCATACCAATAAAACTATTAGATACATCTCAATTGCAGGACTGTAGCATGCACTTCATCAATTTTATCAAATCAAGGCTATTGCCCTCTTTCTTGTCAACTTCTGAGGAACTCTAAAGAACTTCTCCTTTGAGCCATCCAAATTATTCCCCTCTGAATTAACTTTCCAATGACTACACCCATATCCAATATCAACTTCTAATCTGGAAGTTGTGGTTCTCTTAAGCAATTGCTTCCTTTTCCTTTCTCTTGTTTTTTCCCTTTTTTCGTCTTCTACTCAATGGACATGCCAGGAAAAAATAAATACAAGGTTCCTTATCATCCCAGGTACATATAGTACCTCACTTAATTGAAGCGGTATGTCAGAATCTAGTTGGAAAGAAGAAGATCCAACTCCCTTCACAATATATATGGCATTATCACCAAGTACAAAATGCAGACGAGACTCTTTCTCTACAAGGTCTGTAATATGTTCTGTGTATCCAGTCATGTGTCTGGAAGCACCACTTCCAATCAACCAAATATCACTATCAGTAGGAACAATACCTCAGAGTGTTGAAATGAAGAAGAATGCTTCATCCTTTGTCTTCATCTCTCTAAGGTGGTTCAACATCAACAATGGATGCATGTTTTCTTCCTCTCTTCCTGGTAGGACAATCTATCACAATGTGTCCTTACTTGTCACCTCTGAAACATTGAATCTTTGATATGTCTTTTCTATGTTCATGACCTGGAGCTACTGAAGTTTTCTTGTCTTTGAATTCTTTGTTGAAACTTCTTCTATTTTTCATGCCTCTCTTTGCATGAGAAGAAAGGGCTTGATTGTCATTATAATGGGAGTCTTGCACGCCTCTGGCTATAACTCTGGCTTCCTCCTGAGTGCATTCTGTCCATAGATGATCAAATTGAGGTAAGTCTGCTCTTCCACTGATACTTTGAATGAATGGTTCCCAATGGCTTGGAGGGGCATTGAGAGTAATCATGACAAGATCTTTGTTTGTTATGGTTTCTCCAACGGCACCTAACTAATCTCTGATCTTTGAAATATTCATAAAGAAGGTAGTAATGGTGTCATCTTTCATCATCTTGAGATTTTGAAGTTGATGCTTCAATGTAAGAGCTCTGTTAGTGTTGTTTCTCTCAAAAATCTTCTTCAGCGCATCATACATTAGATAAGTTGTCTTCAAGGTAGAAATGTGAGGTAATAGATGATCTCTTACTGCGTAGATGATTATCTTTCTAGCTTTCACATCATTTGTTTTCCATTCAGCCTTCTCTTCATCGGTTGATGTTGTTGGTAGAGTCTTTTCTATTAATCTCAATAGGTCACTCTCTTCTAGAGTGATGTGTAGTCTTGACTTCCATGAGATGAAGTTTCTTGATCCATCAATCCTATCTTCCACCAAAGTTTCGTTCCTCATGGCTTGCAGATTCTTCTGAAAACCTAGTGACTAGGCTAGAAACCCTAGGTTTCGTTGGACTTATGACTGCCAACAATAAGCCTTGTAGAGTCAAGGGGACCTTAGAAAGCTACAAAAAATATCCCAACGTCTTGCAAAAATCCTAGAGGCCGAAATCTGCAAAAACCCTAGAAACCCTAGGGCCGAAAATCAAAACTTCTTCAATTTTTTATCTGAGGGTTGTAGGTGGTGCGCTGGACTAGGTTGTACCTTCCTGTGCAAAATTTAGACTCAACGTTCAAGAGTAAGGTGCTAAAACTAGCTTGACAAGGAAAATGGAAGGGGTTGTTTTTGTAGTTGCTGCAAGAATGTGACATCTAGCTTGAAAAATGTTGGAGTAGCTTGTGCAATGGCTCTTCAAGAACATTGCTCTGATACCATGTTGAATTTTAATGCTTAGCTCAAGCACATGTAGTTTCTTTTCAATTTAGCATGAACTTGAACCATAAACAATGCAGTAATATAATAGTTGCAGTAACCAAGATCATAAGAAGAATAACCATGCACAAGACACAAGAAGTTATCCTAGGAAAACCCTTCTCAATCAAGGGGAAAACCCAACAATCATTTGATATAGAATCAAGAGAAGATCACCCTTTCGCCACAAACCCTAGTGCACACAAGAGGGTGCTCTATGACTATTAGGACTCAGAAATGTCGCATTTTCATCCACCTTTTCCTTCACTATTCCTTACATTTCATCGTCCCATTAACCTTCCATCATACAATTTTCATAAATACATTTGGGTTTCACATTATTATTTTCCACTTTATTCATTTTAGTATTATAAGTGAATTTATGATTAAATATTAGGAAATTAACATATTTTCATTATATCTCAAGGTTGGAAGAGTTTTATGATGTGTACAGGTATATTTGAAGATTTCAACAAAGTCAAATATTACCACCTAGCCTCAAATTCGAATTTCATCTTCAAGCTTTGAAGATTTGAAGAATATTTGGGACAATCATTCAAGCATATTCAAAGGAGAAGATCATGGAGATTTTGATGGCATATCTTATCCAAGATTTGTGAGAGATGTGTGGAGGATTTGAAGGGATCATATCTTGTAATAATAGGAAAGTGGTTGAGAGAGTAGTGGATCTGTAATTATGAGACTCTTATCTTATCTTCAAGACTCTCATGTATAAAAGAGAGTGTTCTCTCTTCATTTGAGGGGAGTTAGAGATGAGAGATTAGACTTAGATTAGCTTGAAGTCTTAGAAGGGGATTCTTAGCTTTGATTTGTATTCTTTCATTTGTCATGCTTTCATGATTTGTCATTTGATTCTTGTAATGTAATTTGAGATAGCATTATTGTGTGAGATCACATATGTCTTTTGTCATTC
>ML795248.1:21528-37586 GCA_009831015.1 Picea engelmannii
ATTATATCATCTGCAACATCCATGAGTTGGAGTTCTACATCAGATGAATGCAAAGAATGTTCTCCAGAGAAATTGAATAAAGAGCGTATGAAGAGAAACCTCAAGACTTTGAGGCATACCAGAAAGAGACCCTTGCATGCAGACAGAAGAAGACAACTTGGTGGAGAACCTACAGTGCACAACAGAAGCGTGGTGAAGATTTTCTATAACAGAGATATTGTATCAAGATGATTACTCAGTATATCAGATCTCATGATGACAGAAGAAGTTCCACATGGATATGTTCCAGTTTTCCAACAATGATATACTCTATTGATCAAAGCTACATGAAGCCTTCAGAGAAAACCAGTGTTCCAGACCAAAGTACATTTGAAATCAAGCATTACATTATCCGTGATGAAGTCCAGAAAGGAGAAAGTGGTTCTCTAATACATATCTCCACAGATGAGCAGATAAGAAGACATTTTGGTAAAGCTTCTATCCAATATGAAAGAGTTTGCATACTCAAGATGGAGCTCGTGGAGACGACTTCCTTATTGAAAAAGGAAGAGATGACTCCTAGGTTGGGAGGGAGCACTGGAAATATTATTGAGGACATTCATTTTCAAGATTGAAAAATAGTCCATCTTTGACAGATTCTTTCCTGTTCGGAAAGTGGATTGAGATTTCTGACGGACAACGATTTCCCATTGTGGTTAACATGGGAAATGGTCCAGATTGTTGATGTATCATAGACAACGACTTCCCATTGTGGTTAACATGGGGAGTGGTCTAGGGCAGTCTATTTTCTTTAGGGTTACTCAAGAAGAATGGCCCGCCTCGCCGGACAACGATTTCTCATTGTGGTTAACATGAGGAATGGTCTGTTTTGGAGGTTGATATAGGACATTCTTTTCCTCTTGTGGTTAACAAAGGAAATGGTCTGGACAATCATTCCTTAGGGTTTATACATTCTCTCCAGGGTGCACTTTGATTAGTGTAGGAGGAATGGCCCAGGGTGGGGAATGGTCCAGGCTTAGTAATCAGGGACAAACATTCCTTAGGGTTTATACATTCTCTCCAGGGTGCACTTTGATTAGTGTAGGAAGAATGGTCCAGGTTCAGAAGATAGGACAATTATTCTTCCTTGCTTGAGAAAAATAGTCCAGATATCTCATTGTTTTACTCTGAGGGCAGATATTCTTTCAGATCTCACAGATGTGAGTGAAAGACTGGCCCAGATGATTCAGTTTATATCATAAGATTGTTTCTATGCAGGTTGGTATCAAATGATTGTTATGAAGACTGTATGACAGTAGATGTATACTATTGTGGTGGATGTGTTCCACTATTCATGACTATATGTTGCTAATCAAGTACTTGTGTGTTACTTGGTGTGGTAGTGTACCACTGGATTGTAGTTATGTACTACTATGGATAAACATAGTTGTGTTCTATTTTGTTCTGATTGCCTTGAAGACTATCAAGCAGTTTGATAAATGATTATCAACCATATGGATGATTAAAGGACAAATATTTCCCAGACGAAAAATGGTTCAGAACATCTACTCTTCTAGGACGTATGTCCAGATTGGAAGAATGGCTCTTGTATCACTTTGTGGTGTGAGTGACTTATTCAGCATCATGTTTGATTACTCAGATGGAGTATGGTTTCGAAAGATGATGCAGTTGATGGCATTGATGGTGATGATGGTGCTCATTATCTAGTCTATAAAACTATGTTGTTGCAACCGGGTGAATGGTATGTTTGTGCTTATTATTGCACAGTTTGTAGCTAGGTCACAAAGGCTAAAGGATACAAGCCAAACTGGCGAAACAGGAACCTTCCCCACCCAATGTCACCTCAATGGGGAGGTTCTTTCTATTTAGGGAGGTTAACCCAGGGGAGACGTCCCCGATAACTTGGGGTTTTGAAGAGGACAAAGTATAAAGATTAAGGCAAAGTTTCCTCCTCAAAGGTTACCACCAAGGTCAAAAAGTCCGACTAATCAGCTAATAAATGAAGTGTATGCCCAAATGAAAACACCTGCACGAAACAAGACAACAACAATACAATATATATGCAGGCTATAACTCAGTGGGTTAGTACTTCATGTGACTATCTGACAAAAATATATAAGCAATGAAACAACAGATGTTAATGAGATCAACGTTTTGTTAATATAGCAATGTAGAAGTATCAATTCATCAATAACTATTGAGATGATGCAACAAACAATATATCCAATCAATCATTTACTCAATAAATTCCTTTAACCATCATCTAATTTCTCATTATCAATGTTTGTTGCATCAAGATGGAATAACCAACTATGACGTCAGCCTAGTTAGGGTCAGCTTAATTAGTTAGGGTTTCAAAATTTAAAGTTTTGAGAGTTGTTTTGGACACTAGGACTTCAACGTTGTGTGTCTAAGATCAGTGCCTAAGGGTATATGGAGTCATTCAAGGACAGGATGCAAGGTTGAAGGAGTAATAGGCTAAAGACAAGAGGGAAGGGTTCTAGAGTGTTGCAATGGCAGGGCCCTAGAATTAAAACCCTAGGGGAAAGAGGCTCACTCCGGTGTTGCTTAAGCAAGGCCTCGTGCTCTTTCCTCCTTTAGGTCAAACTTGGCAAAATAGCTAGCAAAGGAAAAGATTGAAAACAAGAGGATTTAATGAGGGAGAGTGTTGCAATGGCAAGGCTCTATCACTAAAACCCTAAAAGATGGACGGCCCTAGGTGTAGAAAACCTAGGCCTAGGATGTCACCCTTCTTTTAACCTTTAAAATCAAAGCTAGCTTAAGGAAAGAAGTGAGAAGAGTGTAGCAAAGGCTAGGCTCTTTCTTCCTTCTTCAATGGCTGGAAATTTCTCTCTAAGGGGACATGAGACAAGGACCTATTTGCATGCTTGTCACCTAGGGTTTTAAGATCAACAAATTTATAAGTAAATGCAAGAATACTAACCTACAACCATTCAATCAAGAAGTTTTGCAGGAAAAACACTTACATATCATGAAGAAAAGCATCTGCAAACCCTAGTTGTAAACCTTCCTCAAGAGAAATGCCAAAATATGCCAAGAAAAGCCTTCCATCAACAAGTGTGCCTCCTTTAAAAGACCAAATACCCAAAACTAGGGCACAAAATTCAGACCTCACAAGTGTGAGTTGTTGTGTTATGTTCAAATGAGGGAAAAACATCCTCAATATATAGCATCTCATGACATTTAATCTAAAATTAGGTCATTAAAAATAGTCGACAAGGCTAATAACCAAAATCATACTGTTTTTACATTAACTGTTAAGTAAATGACATAAATGATCAAAAAGTGAGACGTCAAGCCCCTTTGAGGGAGACGTTGGGCCTTTTTGGGGCTAGTCCAGCATCCAGAAGTCAGACGTTAGCCCTTTTTGGGCTCCTCCAAGATGCCACCCGTGCCATCCATCTTATCAGACTGCCACACGCTCAAGATGATGTCTAAGCCTCCTGGGTGACGTCCTGGCCATAAAAAATAAAACGTTTCATCTGAAGTGGGTCAACCACCCTGGGCTGGGCTCAGCCAAAGTGTACTGGGTGGAACGTCCTTCTTTTTCTCATGTGTAAAGGCTCATCCAATCATTGTTCTGTCTCTGCCCCTGAAGGGGTCCTAACAACCATCTGATGGGCTCTTTAGCCCCATGGAGGTCCGAACTAATCATCTCCCCATGTGTACCGGTCCAACTAGTACCTGTCCGTCGGGTATGGTCCTGCACATCAAAAACTTCACCCTCCATGGGCTCATTAGTCATAGGAATCATAGAAATGTCAATCAAATTTCATCATTAATTTTATCAAATGCATGCATAAAACCCCTGATATATCATTCAATAGCTCAAAGACATTACAATGACCTACTATACAAAGCCGAAGAAAAAGACAAAATTCCCTATTGGGAAAACATCCATAAGAGAAGGAAAGTTTCCAGAGGATATCATCCAAGCCATGTAACATGAGGTGATGTGGTCAAGGGATGTCCAGATATACGGGTAGAGTGAAAGATGGGGGTGATATTACCTATGGGTGCCTTTGTAGAAGGTGAGTTGTACCCGTCATGGATGCAATTCTTTCCAAGCCCTTTATTGCCTTTATTCTTTCTTTTCTTTATTGTTTTTTTTTATTTATTTCAAGGACTAACTAGAGGACATTGCCTTAGCGTGGTGACCAGAGCTGACAGTGTTACCCACAAGCACTTTCACAGAGATGATAAGGCTGGCTTGTGATGAGACCCCCTTTCCCTTGGCCATGCAACCAAAGGTCACTGCCCTGGTGTGGTAACCAAATAATGGCAATGTCATACTGCTAGGTACCCATGAACATAATGGGCTGGCTCGTGATGAGACCCCCCATCCTCTTGGCTAGGTCTTGTTTTGTTATCTTTCTTCGGGTACCTCTTATTTCTTGTTGAGATGATTTTTATTGCCTTCTCGAGGATCCCTGGGCGAAGCATCTCTAGGTTTCATTTTTTATGGATTTTATCTTTTACTAGTTGCTTTTACCTTCTGGGCCTTTAGCCCCTTCTTCCCACGAGACAAGGTGTAACCCTGCAAACAGATCATCCTAATGTCCGGACTAAGGGAATGGGGTAGATGAGTGGGAGATAAGATGTAAGAGTGATGATATGATGAGAGCGAACGATGGCCCTTCAAAATTCCCCCTAGTGGCAAAGCAAAACCTATGGATACAAGCTTGTTAGGGTACCCTGTCAATCCCCCCAACCCTGGTCAAGCGGGTTAATGTAAGATCCAAGCAGTTGTCAGAAATAAAAGGAATTTGATGCATATATCTAAAGGTTATAATGATCAAATATGACACATACCATGATACCTGGACCAATTACCTCATGGAGCAAGAGTCTTCTCCGATACAAGTCCAAGCTGAAGGTGATGGATGTTGATGCTGCCGATAGGACAAGTTAGATGAAAGAGAAGGAATATGGGCCCTCCAAGGCCATTCTCAAGAAAATCCTTCTCTCGGTACTCCATGTCTAGGACCTGTGGGCCTCGAGACATGATCTCCTAGTTATCCCTAGAAATCAGGGATAACAATGTTTAAGACCATTACCTGTAATACCTCCCTAGCTAGGAGGGAGTGTTGATAATATGGTATCCACGGGAGGTATTTACCTCCACGTGTAAACCTGATAAGAATAGAATACTCCGGGAAGCAAGAAAAACCCTAATGAGTTGGCTAATAACCCTAGAAGACTTGTTAGCTCAAGAAGATAATTTATATTAGGTTATTAGCCTCCAAGAGAAGAAGTCAGCCAAAAGAAATAATAATATACTCAACAGACATATACCTAGATTAAGAAGTTAGCCCAGGCAGTTAGCCAAGAATACTATAAATATAGGGCGTCAGTCTCTCATTTGTCACATTCTCAGAATTGCAGAGCAACAACTGGTGCGCACTGCAGTGCCCAGTCTTGTGTGCAGGTTTGAGGAGAGCTGTGATTGCAGCTACTGCAGCTAGCAACTATGTTTTGTCTTGGACTATCTCTTGGCTAGGGTTTGGAACATCTGATCAACTCTTGTTGGTGCGCTATCCTTGGGGAAAGGTGTGCTACCCTTTGTTTGACTATCTAGCATAGGGTTTTCTTCCGGAGTGATTCTCTGTCAAGGTTAAGGTGCTCGGAGGGTGGCTTCGGCCTATGGTTGGGTGACAATAGAGATATTGTCAATGGTAAAATGAGTACATCCATTATATTCTAACAACTTGTTTCCATATATGAGGTGTCTTCTCTCTTGCATTGCCTAGTGTATTGGGGTTGATGTGAAGTGAAACAATGTATGTTGTTTGTTGTTGTAATTTATATTTTAGTTCAGCCCTAACGATGATAATTCGAAGTGATTAAATATTTGGAACCTCAAAGGAGGTGAAATTTCTGAACTTGCAAAAGAAATCTCAATTCATGAAATTTCTACGTATTATCATATCTTTCTTGTTGAAATCACTTTTTTGGTGAAGGAGGAGTTGGTGTTTCAGTTGTGTTGTTCCTGGGATTTGTATGTTAACCTTGTACAGGTTGTTTGGGTGTGAAACCCTAGGATGTTTGAATGAAGCGTATGAGCCCTATAAGGGCTTGTGCTACTTCATTATTGCTAACTATTGTTTTGAGGTGGATTTAGATATTGCACACATGTCCACCATTGAACTTAGAGAATGTGATAAGTTGGAAGGAGTTTCCAATTTCATCCCTCAGAAGCTTCGGCCACGAATGCCTACAGAGGAAGCCGTGATTTAGGAACACGTTGAGAAAGATATTATAGCACCTACCGATGTGGAGTTCTTGGATGCTCATAACAAGGAGGTGGCCAAGGCAAAGAAAACCATTCTTGATTCTATGAAGGATCCCTTCATAGCTCATAGGGCAGACAAGACGACCAACAAGGAGATGTCTCGAGCTTTGATTGGTTTGTTCTAATGTTTCTGAATTGTAGCAGCTGTTAATGTGGAGTTTTTGGATGCTCATAACAAGGAGGCGGCCAAGGCAAAGACAACCATTCTTGATTCTGTGAAAAATCTCTTCGTAGCTCACAGGGCAGACAAGACGAACAACAAGGAGATGTCTTGGGCTTTGATAGGTTTTGCAAAACAAGCCCTGGGCCATTCCCATGTGCCAAGACATAAAATGTGGCGAGCTACATGGATGAGATCGCAGAGTTGAGACACCAGTTGAGTGCCATTAGAACGGAGGTGGAAGATAGGGAGTTGGTGTTTGTTCCCTTGAATGGCTTTACCATCTAGGAGGCTTTTTGTTCATGGCGTCCATGCTCGAGAGACATTGTCGACCTTCAACAGGCTCTAGGATGACCTGGTGCAGGAAGAACTTGGGTCGCGGTCCCATTCAATGCAGCAAGAGGAAGTAGAAGAGATTGCTATCATTGGGAGGATGAACAAGTGTAGCAAGAAAAGCTACAAGGAGAAGGAAGGTTAGGGCACAAGGGAGAAGGACTTGAGTAAGGTGATGTGTTTCTAATGCTACAAGAATCCCTAGAGTACATGTAGAGACAGACAAATCTAATCTCCATCGACGGAAAGATCCAACATCTGATTACTTAATTAGGCTAGTCCTTTGGGGTTAATAAATAACATATTGAGACTATTCAAATGAATTATATACAGAGGTGAATGAAAAGAAAAACTTTTGAGAAAATAATAATACCTGGAATGGAGAATCTGCAATCCAAAGAGGGGGGAGAGAGAGAGAGAAGAGATGCAACATCTTCCTTCCTTCACCTCTTCCTGGTTGAGATGATCCGGATCTAGATTTTTCTCATTCTGATAAATATCACATGCCCTCTTCTCGGGACTTGACACAACATGACTTCACATACATACAATCACATATATACAGACACAACATATACGAACAAACACCAACACAAGAAAAAACAATCATGGGACATGGGAAGCTCTTCCACATTCACACAACATGACACAACACAAGAGTATAGAGGAGGGGGATGTGAATAAGCAAGAGCTTTCCAAAATGCATTCCATTTCTTTCTTGTGTCGTGCTTTCTCCAACAACTAATTTTGCTCACGCTCTCTATTGTTCTTGTTAAGAGATAAACCAAACACATGAACATGGTATTTCAAAAAAATTAAACATCATACATCTAAAATGAAAGTGTATATGTGTACGCGTGTAACTCCAAATGAAATTTGTCTTTACCTCTTTCTTTGTTGCATCATGCTTTCTCCAACAACCATTTTTTCTCTGGCTCTCCATTGTTCCTATCAAAATATCAGTGAAACACATGACCATGGAATTTCAAAAAAATTGAACATCATACATCTAAAATCAAAGTCTATATGTGTGCGCGTGTAACTCCAAATGAAATTTTACTTCTTTCTTTGTCACGCCATGTTTTCTCCAACAACCAATTTTTCTCCAACTCTCCATTGTTCCTATCAAAAGATTAGTGAAACAGATGACCATGGCATTTCAAAAAAGTTGAACATCATACATCTAAAATCAAAGTATATATGTGTGCGCGTGTAACTCCAAGTGAAATTTTATTTTCTCTCTTTCTTTGTCGCGCCATGTTTTCTCTAACAAATAATTTTTCTTTGAATCTCCATTGTTCCTATAAAAAGAATAGTGAAACACATGAACATGGCATTTCAAAAGAGTTGCACTACATCAATCTAAAATCAAAGTGTGTGTGTGTGTGTGTGTGTGTGTGTGTGTGTAACTCCAATCAAACTTTTCCACTACTCATGCATCAACATAAGCAATAAGACCGATATGATAAATGATAAGGAAC
Organism: Picea engelmannii; assembly: GCA_009831015.1. Classification (NCBI taxonomy): domain Eukaryota; kingdom Viridiplantae; phylum Streptophyta; class Pinopsida; order Pinales; family Pinaceae; genus Picea; species Picea engelmannii. The sequence goes on from ML795248.1 coordinate 29,816, forward strand.
TTTTAATTTTCTATACCCCTACCTAAGTTAATTCCACTTAACCCTTCGTTCATTCCTTTATTTACCTTGGAAGTCCTTCGTTTTGGGTTTGACTTCTTGCTTCTTCATAGGTAGGGATGAATTTATTCGGATTGTAAGCCCAGTAACAAAACACAAAAAATACAAAAGAAAGTCATGAACCTTGCGTATTAAAATACATATACATCCTCGTGAATCTACTAATTACTCTGCTCTAATTCATGTTGTAACCAAAAGCTTTTGCAAATTGACAAAAATAAAAAAACAAAAACTACCAGAGACAACAATGACCTCAAACGCCATAGATAGATAAAATTTATTACTCTTCTAGAAGGAGAATATTCTAAAAGACCAACAAGCAAAGGTGAACCATACTCTCATTTTCCCAGGTGAAGACCCGCAAGAATCCTCGTGGCTAGTTTAGGAGTTGTGCAAATAAAAGCACGCAAAGCAGAATCAGAACACTCTAAATACAGTGAAAATTTAAATGAAAATATATACATTGAAGAAAATCATAACAAGTGTTAGAAAATCATGATATAAGAGTAAGAAAACAAAATCATAGCTTAGTTAAAAAATTATTTCATGATTGCAACTACATTAAAAGTCATCTGGCCATACACAGATCACAACATGAGATAACTATGTCTCGTGTGTTGTGTTTGTGTTTATATTCCAAGCTAATAGAAGTTAAAATACACCTTGATTATAAATATGGTATGAGTGTTTTAGATTGAGGTTACTTCGGAAGTGTTTACACTATGTTTGAGCATGTTTTATGTGATGTCAGGTTTATATTGTATGGTAGACCCTTGGTGTTCCAATATGGATTCGCACATTGGAGGTGGCTTACTCTTGGTTGCTAGACCCTGAACAAATGCTTACATGACATTCTTCCTGTTGAGATTTGGGTACCTTGGAAAGTGGTCCTCCTATTTTTGTGAGTCTCTAAACACAAAGGGGGAGACTATTACCCTCATTACTTTACTTTATGATTCTAATTTCACTTTGATTTAAGAGATTTAAGTCAAAGTGAAATATGTCACTTATTTCAAAATTGACTATTAATTCACTTTATTGGTGAATTGAGGGACATAAAAAGAAATAAGGAAACTAAGCCAAAGTGGGTTTTGAGTTGAGATTCTTTTTGGAAGATCTCAACCTTTGATTAGAAATGGGATGGGATGATCTCATCCATCCATTTCTAGGTTTCCTTATGATTTCTATAAAGAGGGTGCAAAGGGCATTTGGAGGAAAATTCACTTGTATGTTCACCAAGAGAGTTTGGAGAAGGGCAAGAGGATGGGAATGGAAGCATTGGGAAATGAGAGTTTGGGTGTCTCCATTCATGGAGGGATCATGGAGGCTTAGGGCCCGTATTATTTGTGGTGATCACACTTGCTTAGAGGAGGGTGCACCATAGGAGGGGGGCACACAACTAGCAGGGAGCATCAATACTAGGAGGAAGTCAGATCTGATTGTTTCAGTGGAGAGGCAACACACAAGATCAAATTTCTATGGTGGGGTTTCTTCATTGGGTCAAAGAGGAAGGAGGGTGATTCAATTCAGTGGACATAGCAACAAAGGGAGAGGGTGCACTAAGCTTGGGCGCATATCTCATTGCATCATTTGGCAAGGCTCAAGAGGAGCTTGCTATGTATACAAGTTCCTTTGTATTGTATTACTTTTTGTATATGATGCTTTAGATCATCATGATATATACTTTCATCCCAAACTGGTTTTCATGTTGACCAAAAATACTTGTGTTCATTTCATGCATGCTTAGAGTTTAGATCAGCTTGTTAGAGTTGTAAAGATCATGCGGAGAGTTATCTGTTTTGAGTATATTGCATGCGATAACATTGGGGTATGAAAACACTTGCTAGGGCACCTCAAAAGGATATTTAACCACCAAAATTATTAGCAAAAAGTTACTAAACAATTTGGTGTCCTAAAACGACAGTAAAAGACAGTTTTGAGATTGTGAACTTAAAGACAAAATAAAGGTCAAGGACAGACTTGTTTTGGCATCATGATAGTACCTCAGAATTTCTACATTTCCATGGAATGTTGGACACCTATGGACCACGGTGACTTCTTCATTTAGCAGACACTTGAAGGGAGGTTGCTTTCTTGGAAGGAGATTGCATTGGACGAGGAGTGTTAGGCATTCTGGAGGAGGGAGTTGAGCCCTAGAGATGACAATGTTATGCTTTCATGGAGCCTTACACTTGACTTGAGTATGCTTGGGTTGAGAAAGAGAACATGTAGGTGTGGTGCTCCCTGAGGAGGCACATGACCTTGGAGATGCATCCGAGCTTCGGACCCTTGGGGGTAGCACTCATGCCTTGGACCCTTGCTCGTTTATTGACATCACCTTGGAGCTTCACACATGTCACTTGTAGAGGGAGCGCTTCACTCGTGTGGAGCTACTTGTATCTTGCAGGTTGCTAGTATTGGACGAGGTCCACTAGTCATTGACAACCTCGCTTCACCTCTCACATAAATAGAGGAAGGTGAGACTCATTTATTGTCATCATTGTACTCTTTTCTTTGTACTTCTCTTATAGGAAGAAGGTGCCAAGATTCTCGAGGAAACCGAAGGAGAAGTCATGAAGCGAGAAGAAAACGTTTTTGTTGGGAGCTTGTTCTTGTGAGATACCAGGGTTTGATCTTGGGAGAAAGATGTTGAGGATGGCGATCCCATAATCGATTACGTGCTTTTTCTTGTTCTTCTTTACACTTGGGTTAGAGATGTAAGAGGAAGAGCACTAGTATTTCTTGGAGCAGTCTTGAAGCTACACACATGGCTTGATCCCCAAGGAGGCATCGAAGTTATTGTTGGGCGATAAACCCTAAATTGTACTTGTTAAGGAGGAAGAAAAGAGGAGACACCTTGCACCTGGCCAAGCAGGGTTTGCCATTGGCGACTGTACCTTGTTGGAGTATCTTTGGTTGATCACGAGTTTTCCTTAGTTTTCCCTGCCTAGGGTTTTGGAGAGCTTGGAGTCTTCTACCAGCTTGTGATGAGATGAGAGTATGTACTTAAACTCCATCTAGTCTTATTTGTATGTATATGAGGTTCTTAGGGGTCCAAAATTGTCTCATTGCAGATTTGCTTTTCAGCTAAGATTGTCTACAAGGTTTCTAGCAATTATATGTCTTGCGGATTTGTCATAAGTTAATGTTGAAATTGTTAGGGATTTTAACATTTATATTGAAAGGACTAGGACATGTTTACTACTATAAACCTCCATTGATTGCAGTGATTTCAGATATGGTTTATGCATGAAAATATTGCCCCGAAGGGATGGAACTTGTTTCCATATATTAGGTGTCTTCTCTCTTGCATTGCCTAGTGTATTGGGGTTGATGTGAAGTGAAACAATGTATGTTGTTTGTTGCTATAATTTATATTTCAGTTCAGCCCTAATGATGATAATTCGCAGTGATTAAATCTGTGGAACCTCGAAAGAGGTAAAATTTCTAAACTTGCAAAAGAAATCTCAATTCATGAAATTTCTACGTAGGATCAGAACTTTCTTGCTGAAATCACTCTTTTGGTGAAGGAGGAGTTGGTGTTTTAGTTGCGTTGTTCCTGGGATTCGTAGGTTAACCTCGTGCAGGTTGCTTGGGTGTAAAACCCTAGGACGTTTGAATGAAGCGTATGAGACCTAGAAGGGATTGCGCTACTTCATTATTGCTAACTATTGTTTTGAGGTGGATTTAGATCTTGCACAGATGTCCACCATTCCACTTAGAGAATGTGATAAGTTGGAAGGAGTTTCCAATTTCATCCCTCGGAAGCTTCGGCCACGGATGCCTATGGAGGATGTCGTGATTTAGGAACACGTTGAGAAAGAGATTATAGCACATGTCGATGCAGAGTTCTTGAATGCTCATAACAAGGAGGTGGCCAAGGCAAAGACAACTATTCTTGATTCTATGAAGGATCCCTTCACAGCTCATAGGGAAGACAAGACGACCAGCAAGGAGATATCTCGAGCTTTGATTGGTTTGTTCTAATGTTTCTCGATAGTTTCTCAATTGCATCACCTGCTGATGTGGAGTTGTTAGATGCTCATAACAATGAAACCGCCTAGGCAAAGACAATCATTCTTGATTCCATGAAGAATCTCTTCGTAGCTCACAGGGCAGACAAGATGACCAACAAGGAGATGTCTCGGGCTTTGATTGGTTTTGCAAAACAATCCCTGAGCCATCCCCATGTGCCAAGATAGATAATGTGGCGAGTTACATGGACGGGATCGCTGAGTTGAGAGACCAGTTGAATGTCATTGGGACGGAGGTGGAAGATAAGGAGTTGGTGTTTTTTCCCTTGAATGGTTTTACCATCTTGGAGGATTTTTGTTCAGGGTGTCCATGCTCGAGAGACATTGTTGACCTTCAATAGGCTCTAAGATGACCTGGTGCAGGAAGAACTCAGGTCGTAGTCTCATTCAACGTAGCAAGAGGAAGTAGAATAGATTGCTCTCATTGGGAGGACAAACAAGTGTAGAAAGAAAAGCTACAACAAGAAGGAAAGCTAGGGGACGAGGAAAAAGGACTTGAGTAAGGTGATGTGTTTCCGATGCTACAAGAAGCCCTAGAGTACATAGAGAGACAGATAAATCTAATCTCCATCGACGAAAAGATCCAACATATGATTACTTAATTAGGCTAGTCCTTTGGGGTTAATAAATAACATATCAAGACTATTCAAATGAATTATATACAAAGGCGAATGAAAAGAAAAGCTTTTGAGAAAATAATAATACTTGGAATGGAGTATCTGCAATCCAAAGAGGGGAGAGAGAGAGGGAGAGAAGAGAGCAGCATCTTCCTTCCTTCACCTCTTCCTCGTCGAGATGACCCGGATCTAGATTTTTCTCATTCCAATATATATCACACGCCCCCTCCTCGGGACTCGACACAACACAACTTCACATACATACAATCACATATATATAGACACAACACATACGAACATACACCAACACAAGAAAAAACAATCACGAGACATGGGAAGCAATTCCACATTCACGCAACATGACACAACACAAGAGTATAGAGGAAGGGGATGTGAATGAGCAAGAGCTTTCCAAAATGCATTCCCTTATTTTCTTTTGCCTCATTTCTCCAACAACTAATTTTGTTTGCGCTCTCCATTGTTCCTGTTAAGAGATAAGCCAAACACATGAACATGGTATTTCAAAAAAGATAAACATCATACATCTAAAATGAAAGTGTATATGTGTGCGCGTGTAACTCCAAATGAAATTTTCATTTACCTCTTTCTTTGTTGCGTCATGCTTTCTCCAACAACCAATTTTGCTCCGGATCTCCATTGTTCCTATCAAAAGATCAATGAAACACATGACCATGGAATTTCAAAAAAGTTGAACATCATACATCTAAAATCAAAGTGTATATGTGTGCACGTCTAACTCCAAATGAAATTTTCCTTTACCTCTTTCTTTGTCGCGCCATGCTTTCTCCAACAACCAATTTTGCTCCAACTCTCCATTGTTCCTATCAAAAGATCAGTGAAACACATGACCATGACATTTCAAAAAAATTGAACATCATACATCTAAAATCAAAGTGTATAAGTTTGGACGTGTAACTCCAAATGAAATTTTCTCTTCTCTCTTTCTTTGTCGCGCCATGCTTTCTCCAACAACCAATTTTGCTCTGACTCTCCATTGTTCCTATAAAAAGAACAGTGAAATACATGAACATGGCATTTCAAAAGAGTTGCACTATATCAATCTAAAATCGAAGTGTGTGTGTGTGTGTGTGTGTGTAACTCCAATCAAACTTTTCCATTACTCGTGCATCAACATAAGCAATAAGCCCAATATGATAAATGATAAGGACCTTTTAATCTTCTATACCCCTATGTAAGTTATTTCCACTTAACCCTTCATTCATTCCTTTCTTTACCTTGGAAGTCCTTCGTCTTGGGTTTGACTTCTTGTTTCTTTGTAGGTAGGGATGAATTTATCTGGATTGTAAGCCCAGTAACAAAACACAAAAAATACAAAAGAAAGTCATGAACCTTGCGTATTAAAATACATATACATCCTCATGAATCTGTTAATTACTCTACTCTAATTCATTTTGTAACCAAAAGCTTTGGCAAATTGACAAAAGGAAAAATCAAAACCTACCACAGAAAATAATGACCTCAAACCCAATAGATAGATAGAATTTATTACTCTTCTAGAAGGAGAATATTCTAAAAGACCAACAAGAAAGGGTGAACCATACTCTCATTTTTCCAAGTGAAGACCCGCAAGAATCCTCGTGGCTAGTTTAGGCGCTGTGCAAATAAAAGCACGCAAAGAAAAATCAGAACACTCTAAATACAATGGCAATTTAAATGAAAATATATACATTGAAGAAAATCATAACAAGTGTTAGAAAATCATGATATAAGAGTAAGAAAACAAAATCATAGCTTAGTTAAAAATTTATTCCATGGTTGCAACTACATTAAAAGGCATCCGGCCATACAAAGGTCACAACATGAGATAACTATGTCTCGTGTGTTGTGTTTGTGTGCATATTGCAAGCTAATAGAAGTTAACATACACCTTGATTATAAACATGGTATGAGTGTTTTAGCTTTTGAGGTTACTTCGGATGTAGTGTCCCCAAGGCCGAGCCCCGTTGCAAATCATGATATATGAAATGAATTGTAAACATGTCTATAGGCTGGTGATCCATGTTTTGTATAAGCTGGTAGGCTTATGTGTTTGTTAGGCCATGGAGCCTAAGTGTTGAAGGCCAGGAGCCTGTTGATGTACATGTATGTATGTAGAATGATTAATAAAAATATAAACACCGCCAGGTGCAGACCGACCACGATGAATGAGTGAAGGGGGACTGAGCATCCACAAAGTGGGAAAGGGATTAGGGGCTGGAAGGATGGGAAAAAGGGGCTAAGTGTTGAACCTAGGGGGCTTAAGCCTGGGTATAATATTTTAATATTATTTCCCAAAAGACATGTGTATTTTGTTTTATTTTTATCCTAAGTTCCTGGCAAGGGGAAAAACGTGCAAAAGGATGCATGTTGTGGGAACGCATGCAGTTTCCAGGGTGACAAGTGTCAACCCTGGTGCATGCAAATATAATAGCCGAGATGAATTGTGGGGGGGGATATTCTCCATTCTACCCGACTTTCTAAGCGTGAACCAGTCCGACCTCTGCAAGATTACCCTCATACCATTCCGAAACCAAAACCGTGATACGATCCCATGATTGTGGAACCCGTTGGGGAAGCGCGTGTTCGTTTTTCCCAATTGGATGTTGCGACCACGCAATGCTAGACTGCGTGTAGCATACTGACCAGAGTAAGCTTGTGTTGAGCTTGTGTATGACCTCTCTTCTGGGGAGGGAGGTGACTGTGGTTGGGAAGAAGCAGGTTGTCAGGCCTGTGAGAAACTCTTTCTAGGTGAAAGAGTTTGCTGGGAAGTGGGTTCTCCCAGAGAGTGCCCAGCACCAGCTACGGGCTCAGAGACTTCCTGATCCGGCCTGTTGACGAGACCCAGAGAGGGAGGTTAGCACCGATGGACTGTGCGTGTGAAGGTGTATACTCCCGGGCGAAATAGGCATGTGGGGAATGAGAGTCTGGTAGTAGTGGGCGTAAGATGGCATCTTTGGGAAGAATCCTTCCAGATATTTCTGTGTTGTTTTCCCTGTAACCTCAGCCTAGCCTAGGATTCCTTGCCTTGGGGTGGAGCTCAGT
>ML795248.1:44502-57238 GCA_009831015.1 Picea engelmannii
TGGAAAGGATTGGGCCAGTTGCATACATGCTTGCATTACCTGCATCTATGAATTTACATAATGTGCTTCATGTTTCCCTGCTTAAGAAATATGTACTTGATGCTAATCATGTTATCGATTGGACTGTGATTCAGGTGGAACCAGAAGGTGTCCTGCAAGTGCATCCTGTGCGCATATTGGATAGGAAAAACAAACAGCTCCGGAATCGAGCTATAGAGCTTGTAAAGGTCCAGTGGACTTGGTGCGGTCCTGAAGACGCGACATGGGAGAATGAGGAAGTAATGTGGGCAGAGTACCCGCATCTTTTTGAAAATTTTGAAAGACTTGCAAAGACAGTGTAAGTTGCACCGAGGACAGTGCAAAAATAAGGGGAGGGGGATTGTAGTGTCCCCAAGGCCGAGCCCCGTTGCAAATCATGATATATAAAATGAATTGTAAACATGTCTATACGCTGGTGAGCCATGTTTTGTATAAGCTGGTAGGCTTGTGTGTTTGTTAGGCCATGGAGCCTAAGTGTTGAAGGCCAGGATCCTACTGATGTACATGTATGTATGTGGAATGATTAATAAAAATATAAACATCGCCAGGTGTAGACCGACCACGATGAATGAGTGAAGGGGGACTGAGCGTCCACATAGTGGGCAAGGGATTAGGGGATGGAAGGTTGGGAAAAAGGGGCTAAGTGTTGAGCCTAGGGGGCTTAAGCCTGGGTATAATATTTTAATATTATTTCCCAAAAGACATGTGTATTTTGTTTTATTTTTATCCTAAGTTCCTGGCAAGGGGAAAAACGTGCAAAAGGATGCATGCTATGGGAACGCATGCAGTTTCCAGGGTGACAAGTGTCAACCCTGGTGCATGCAAATACAATAGCAGAGATGAATTGTGGGGGGGGGGATCTTCTCCATTCTACCCGACCGTCTGAGTGTGAACCAGTCCGACCTCTGTAAGATTACCCTCGTACCATTCCGAAACCAAAACCATGATACGATCCCGTGATTGTGGAACCCGTTGGGGAAGCGCGTGTTCATTTTTCTCAATTGGCTGTTGCGGTCACGCAGTGCTGGACTGCGCGTAGCATACTCACCAGAGTAAGCTTGTGTTGAGCTTGTGTATGACCTCTCTTCTGGGGAGGGAGGTGACTATGGTTGGGAAGAAGCAGGTTGTCAGGCCTGTGAGCAACTCTTTCCAGGTGAAAGAGTTTGCTGGGAAGTGGGTTCTCCCAGAGAGTGCCCAGCACCAGCTACGAGCTCGGAGACTTCCTGATCTGGCCTGTTGCCGAGACCCAGAGAGGGAGGTTAGCACCGATGGACTGTGTGTGTGAAGGTGTATACTCCCGGGCGGAACATGCATGTGGGGAATGAGAGTCTGGTAGTAGTGGGTGTAAGATGGCATCTTTGGGAAGAATCTTTCTAGATATTTCTGTGTTGTTTTCCCTGTAACCTCAGCCTAGCCTAGGATTCCTTGCCTTAGGGTGGAGCTCAGTCCCAACTCGGGGGTGACCCACTATTGAGATGATGAGCAGTGCGGTCTAAGGCTAGGAGGTTCGTGGAAGGCCTGCACTTGGTTGGTGGATTTCACCACTGTTACAAGATAAGTATCTAACTATGTTCTTATCACATTTTGGCATGGCTGTGTTGTGCTACATAAATTATCATGTTTTCCGCTGTGTATATGAATTACTGTTAAATGCTATGGATTGTCTAATTATAACAGTAACCATATGTTTATTCTGAGAATTAAAATGTATCTCTTTGTTGTTACGCATGTGATTATACAATTATGTATGTTTTATGTAAAAAATCCATGTACAGATTGTTACATAGTGCGTTATAAGCTCTGGGTAAGCAAAAAGGTACACTACATCGGAAGTGTCTACACTATGTTTGGGGGTGTTTCATGAGATGTCGGGTTTATAGTGTATGGTAGACCCTTGGTGTTCCAAGATGGGTTTGCACATTGGAGGTGGCTTACTCTTGGTTGCTAGACCCTGAACGAATGCTTACATGACATTCTTCCTATTGAGGTTTGGGTACCTTTGAAAGTGATCCCCCTATGTTTGTGAGTCTCTAAACACAAAGGGGGAGACTATTACCCTCATTACTTTACTTTATGATTCTAATTTCACTTTGACTTAAAATATTTAAGTCAAAGTGAAATATGTCACTTATGTCAAAAGTAATTATTAATTCACTTTATGGGTGAATTGAGGGAGATAAAAAGAAATAAGGAAACTAAGACAAAGTGGGTTTTGAGTTGAGATTATTTTTGAGAGATCTCAAACTTTGATTAGAAATGGGATGGGATGATCTCATCCATCCATTTCTAGGTTTCCTTGTTATTTCTATAAAGAGGGCGCAAACGGAATTTGGAGGCAAATTCACTTGTATGTTCACCAAGAGAGTTTGGAGAAGGGCAAGAGGATGGGAATGGAAGCATTGGGAGAGGAGAGCTTGGGCATCTCCATTCATGGAGGGCTCATGGAGGCTTAGGGTATGTATTATTCGTGGTGATCACACTTGCTTGGAGGAGGGCGCACCATAGGAGGGGGGCGCACAACTAGCAGGGAGCATCAATACTTGGAGGAAGTCAGATTTTATTGTTTCAGTGAAGAGGCAACACACAAGAAAAGATTTATGTGGTGGGGTTTCTTCATTGGGTCAAAGAGGAAAGAGGGCGCTTCATTCAGTGAACAGAGCAACAAAAGGAGATGGTTCACTAAGCTTGGGCGCATATCTCATTGGATCCTTTGGCAAGGCTCAAGAGGAGTTTGCTATGTATACAAGTTCCTTTGTATTGTATTACTTGTTGTATCTCATGCTTTATATCATCATTATATATACTTTCATCCCAAACTGGTTTTCATGTTGACCAAAAATACTTGTGTTCATTTCATGCATGCTTAGAGTTTAGATCAGCTTGTTAGAGTTGTAAAGATCATGAGAAGTGTTATATGTTTTGAATATATTGCATATGCTAACATTGGGGTATGAAAACACTTGCAAGGGCACCTCAAAAGGACATTTAACCACCAAAATTATCAACAAAAAGTTACTAAACAATTTGTTGTCCTAAAAAGACAACAAAAGACAGTTTTGAGATTGTGAACTTAAAGCCAAAATAAAGGTCAAGGACATATCTGTTTTGGCAGCATGATAGTACCTCTAAATTTCTACACTTCATTGCAGCATTGGACACCTATGGACCCTGGTGAATTCTTCATTTAGTAGACACTTGAAGGGAGGTTGCTTGCTTGGAGGGCGACTACATTGGATGAGGAGTGTTAGGCATTCTGGAGGAGGGAGTTGAGCCCTAGAGACGACAATGTCTTGCTTGCATGGAGCCTTACACTTGACTTGAGGATGCTTGGGTTGAGCAAGAGAACATGTAAGTGTGGTGCTCCCTAAGGAGGCACGTGACCTTGGAGATGCATCCGAGCTTCGGACCCTTGGGGGTAGCACTCATGCCTTGGACCCTTGCTTGACATCACCTTGGAGCTTCACACGTGTCACTTGTAGAGGGAGCGCTTCACTCGTGTGGAGCTACTTGTATCTTGCAGGTCACTAGTATTGGACGAGGTCCACTAGTCATTGATGACCTCGTTTTACCTCTCACATAAATAGAGGAAGGAGAGACTCATTTATCACCATCATTGAGGAAGGTGTCAGGATTCTCGAGGAAACCGAAGGAGAAGTCATGAAGAGAGAAGAAAATGTTTTTGTTGGGAGCTTGTTCTTGTGAGATACCAAGGTTTGATCTTGGGAGCAAGATGTTGAGGATGACGATCCCATAATTGATTACGCGCTTTTTCTTGTTCTTCTTTACACTTGGGTTAGAGATGTAAGAGGAGGAGCACTAGTGTTTCTTGGAGCAGTCTTGAAGCTACACCCGTGGCTTGATCCCCAAGGAGGCATCGAAGTTATTGTTGGATGATAAACCCTAAATTGTACTTGTTAAGGAGTAAGAAAAGAGGAGACACCTTGCACCTGGCCAAGTAGGGCTTGCCAGTGGCGACTGTACCTTGTTGGAGTATCTTTGGTCGATCCCAGGTTTTCATTGGTTTTCCCTGGCTAGGGTTTTGGAGAGCTTGGAGTCTTCTACCAACTTGTGATGAGATGAGAGTATGTACTTAAACTCCATCTAGTCTTATATGTATGTATATGAGGTTCTCAGGGGTCCAAAATTGTCTTATTGTAGGTTTGATTTTCAACTAAGATTGTCTACAAGGTTTCTAGCAATTATGTCTTGCGGATTCGTCATGAGTTAATGTTGAAATTGTTAGGGATTTTAACATTTATATTGAAGGGAATAGGACAGATTTACTACTATAAACCTCCATTGATTGTGGTGATTTTAGATCTGGTTTATGCATGAAAAGATTGCCCCGAATGGATAGAACTTGTTGCCATATATTAGGTGTCTTCTCTCTTACATTGCCTAGTGTATTGGGGTTGTGATGTGAAGTGAAACAATGTCTTTTGTTTGTTGCTGTAATTTGTTGGGATGTTTTTTGACAATTTAGGACAACCTCTCTTCACACATGTGTGGACAGGAGTGAGGCTTTAGAGTACGACCTCTTTTTACACCTAATGATTAGGAGTGAGGTCGGGGTTTCGCTTGCCTCTTTTCACACCTGTGTTTACAGGAGTGAGGCATCATTCATTTGCATTTGGAGCATCAGAGTGAGTGCAGTGTGACATACATGTCAGTATCTCAGATGCGTGTGGAGGAAAAGCTAGCTGGGGCTAGCAATTGGTTGCCTTGGAAGGCGAGGATGGTCTTTGTCTTAGAGGACCTCGAGCTATGGGACATAGTCGAGGCAATTGTTCCTCCCATTCCTGTCACTACTCTAGTCTTGGTGGCAGAGTTTAGGAGGAGGAACAACAAGTCAAAGAGGGTCATTTATGATGTTGTGAGAGATCACATTATTCCCCACTTGACTGGGAAGACTTGTGCATACGAGATGTGGGCATCTCTATGCAAGTTGTACGAGAGATCTAATGAGAACCGAAAGTTGGTTCTTCATGATCGACTGAGGAGCATTCGCATGCTCAAGGATGAGTCAGTTACTTCATTCCTTGGTAGATACACCCATATCAGAGACGAGTTTGATCTCCACCTTGGTAGATACATCACCTAGATCTCGGTCATCACACCAAGGTGGAGATCTTGGTGTGATGACCGAGATCTAGGTGATGCTGGATAGATGGAGAGTTAGTGCCATTTATAGATCATGTAGATTGAGTAGATCTGTGACAGAGTCCACTTTCAGTGATCAAGGTATAGCCATACTCACCGAGCATATGACAGGAGGCAACCATGTCCACTGTAGGGACGAGATTGGTGGTGACGAGCAATTTCCTCGGTAAGAGGGAGTGTTGAGATTTGGGTACCTTGGAAAGTGGTCCCCATGTGCTTATGAGTCTCTAAGCACAAAGGGGGAAGACTATTACCCTTGTACTTTACTTTATGATTCTAATTTCACTTTGACATAGGAGATTTAAATCAAAAGTGAAATATGTCACTTAAGTCATAAAGTGACAATTAATTCACAATGTGGGTGAATTAATAGACATAAAGCAACTAAGGAAAGTGGGTTTCCTTAGTGAGATTTTTGGATGAGATCTCGCCCATTGATTAGACTTGGCTAGATTGGATCTAGGCCATTGATGTTTTATGGCTTGGCTAAAAGAGGCTAAAGGAGGGTAAAGTGCATTTTTTAGACTCATTCTTCACTTGTGAGTTTTGGAGAAGAGGAGGGGTGCATTTCTCAAGGAGAGGAGGGTGCACTTGAATGAGAGCTTGAGGAGGAATATCTTGTTGGGTTGAGCTTGTATGGAGAGGTTATCCATGGAGTTTTATCCATCATTTCCTTGGAGGGCGCATGCTACATAGAGAGGAGTGCATTTTCTAGAGGAGGCGTGCATTCTGAGGAGGAGGAGGCTTCATTCATTGTTTTGTTCACTTGAGGAGGAGTAGGAGGAGCAAGAGGATGAGGTTTGTTTCATTGGGAGAGGAGAGCTAGGGTGCATTCTTCCATCGAGAGAGGCATCCAGCTTAGGCCTCTATTATTTGGTGGTGATCACATCTGCTAAGAGGAGGGCGCACCAGTGGAGTGGGTTAACAGCTACATGGTAGGAGATTCACTTGGAGGAAGCCAATTCTGACAGTTTCAGTGGAGAGGCAGCACAAGAGAGCACATTCCTATGGAGAGATTTCATCATTGGGTCAAAGAGGAGCTAGAGCACTTTACTTCAGTGTAGAGAGTAACAAAGGGAGAGGACACACCTGAGTTTGGGCACATCTCTCTCTAGATCTTGTGGAAAGGCTTGTGAGGAGCATGCTATGTATACAAGTTCCTTTGTATTGTATTACTTGTTGTATCTCATTCTTTGATCATCATTATATAGACATATACACCAAATTGGTTTTCCCCCGGGGGGTTTTATCTAGGGTCATTTTGACCAAAAATACCTGTGTCAAATTTATGCATGCTTAGAAGTGTAGATCATCATTTTAAAGTTAAATATCTAGAGGTAATGTTATGTGTTTTAAGTTATATTTCATGTGCCAACATTGAGTAAAGAAAACACTTGCAAGGGCACCTTAAAAGAGCACTTAACCTTCAAAACATTGAGCAGAAAGTTGCCCTTTGTGGACACAAAATTTCCATCAGGGCTCCACTAAGGAAGAATAATCTGCAAGGGAGGAAGAAAAGAATTGTTGGGTGCTCAATAAGTGAGGAAAACAAGGCCACACCCTAGCTCCACAGGTCAATCTAGGAACAAAAGTACTCCACAAGGAGGACAACAAGTGCCGTGAGACAATCCCTGATCTAGCACCCCCTTCTTATTCCTTAGGTTCCTTTTTTGTTGGCAAAGTTGAGACAGTAAAAGGTGACCTATTAAACTAAGTAAATTTTAGGCCCTAAAAACTAAAGGTAAATTGAGCTTAAATTGAATTAAGTTGAGTTAAGTTAGTGAAGTGATTGCAATGTAGTGCTTGTAAAGTGAAATGTGTTTGCAATGAAAGAAAAGTACTTGAAAGATAAATGACGTGAAAAGTAAAGTACTTGAAATGGAAATTGCAAGATATCACAATGCTTGGACAAGTAAATTGCAAGATTAAAAGAAGTACTTGTAAATGTAAATAACTTTAAAGCAAAGTACTTGAAATAAAATGCTTGTAATGAAATGAAATAAGCAATGTAAGCAAATAACTTGTTATGCCTCCATGGGCTTAAGCTAATATCATGTGATTACTTCTAGATCTACGGATTTAGAACATTAAGCATAAAACATAGAAGTAATAAACACAATATGAACCTAGCCTTACAATTTTGGATGGTTGGCTTTGCAAAGCTCTATCCAAGGTGTAGGAAAACAAGTAAATGAAGATAACTTGGAAATGAAAGCTAATCTAAACAACCACAACAAGTGCACAACATGGAGGACAAAGCCTTCCAATTTTGTGCACAAGTGGGTAAATAAAAATGAAATGCTAAAAACTTGAAAGGAAATCCTAGCCACACAACCTTGTCCTAATGATAAGTGGGACAAAACAATGTAAAAGTAAATGCTGAAATTTAAATCTAGTTTCCTAACCTTACATTTTTGGACGGTTGGCTTTGCCAAACTCTATCCAAGGTGTAGGCAAACTTAAAAAATAAATTGCAAAAATTTTACAATGAAAGAGAAGTGAAAGCCCTTGGGACTCCCTTGGGCTTGTTTACAATAAGGAAATGAGAAGAAGAGAAGGGAGCACTTGTTATCCAATCTTGGGAGGCTGATCCTTTGCTTCTAGTGGCCCAAAATGGCCCTTTGGTCACCAACCTGCAAAAAACCAGCAAACAAAAGTTTGTTGGAAATGCTACACAAGTGACACAAAACTTAAGAAAATTTTTGTTTTTGACACAGAAATTTTCTGCAGAAAATTACAAGAAGTATATTTGATTAAAATGACATATTATAGATGTTAGTATGCCCAAAAAATAGAGCCAAATTGCAGAAATAAATTACTGAAAAATATTAGAGGTGAAAATGGTTGGAAACAACTATTTTCCAGATCTGAAAATAGTTCTCCCAACACTAGAAATGACCTGCAAAAAGTGTGAGCAAGTTACAAGATAGAGAGAGGGGTGAGTATAGATGTTAGATCTTACAAAATACTTTGCAAAACTACAACATATTCATCTAGATCTACAATAATACTATTGCAAACCTACCCAAGCAAAAGATGCTTAGGATCTCTACTCTAAACAAATAAAATGCATACACAAAAATAATTACCAAGTCACCTCCAAGAAATGATGCATAAAGAAGAATCTCCACACATCAATGGCCTCCAAAGCTTTTTCTATTAATCCAAGTAGAAGGTTGTTGCAAATACTTGCAACAAGTTTTTCTCCAAAACAGGTGAGCAAGAATGAGAAAGAGAGAAAGATGGGAGAGATGGGAGAAATTTGAACATAGTAACAGTAACAAAAGAATTGGTGAGAAATGTGGAGGGGAGGGGTTTCATTTATACTTGGGAAGCAAGAGCTAGCCCTCTTGGATCTCCTCCAAGTGTCAACCATTAAGCAAGATTGAGAATCTCAAGAGGGGGGGCGCACTTCTAAGGGTTAGGGTTTTGGTATTGAGTGGGAAATGAGTTGGCAAGCAATTACTAAGTCAAAAGGGTGAGGTGGAGGCTCTAGGACGGTGCACTAGGGGAGAGAAGGCCCCACCTCTTTTAATTTTTCATTTTCTAATGTTTACTCAAGGAGGGGAGCGCAACTTCCCTAGGGGGAACAACTTAATGATGTAGTGGCTAGGTGGAAAAGGGGAATGAGGGTTAGAAAAAGGTTAGGAAGGCTTATTTAGGGGTTTAGTCATCATCTCCCATATTTATCTAACCATTTTACTAATTTTACAAAAATTTGACATTTTGATTATGTCAATACTAGCAATTAAATTGTTGTTTTAGACTAACTTGGACTCCTCATGGACAAACACCTAGCAAAACTTGTCCAATTGAGTTGAAACTTGGTCCAAGGATGTAGGGAGTCTCATTCCATTTATTTTGAGCACAAATACCCCTTTCAAAATCCTAAGGACCTAGTTTTTACATTTTTTATAAAAAAATAATTAAAATTACCATTAACTAAGTAATTTTAAAAGATTAAAAGAAACTATCTAGACTCAACGTAATTCTGCAAGACTCTAGGAGATGTCTAGCATGGTCATTTACAATATTCCTAGACACTAGCTACTATAGGGATCTGTTAAAATATTGTGTAACTACAAAGAATATTCTTATCCCCTTTTGTGGATAAAGATAAAATATATTTATTATTGATTAGATCAATCCCCTTTTGTGGAT
Source organism: Picea engelmannii (assembly GCA_009831015.1). Lineage (NCBI taxonomy): Eukaryota > Viridiplantae > Streptophyta > Pinopsida > Pinales > Pinaceae > Picea > Picea engelmannii. Next base: position 53,863 of record ML795248.1, read on the forward strand.
TGATCATGTCGGGTATTGTAAATGACCAAATCCCCTTTTGCAGATTGGTCAAACCCTAATTGTAATAGGCTAAATAAGAAGTCAGCCCCAGAATATATTAAAGGTGGTTATAACCACCCAGAAGAAGAAGTCGGCCCTGCCAGTGAAGAGACACTTCCACACGTGCCAGAATTGTATAAATAACAGAGGTCAGCACCTCATTTACACACACACTCAGCTCACTCATCTAGTGCGCAAGTATTGAAGGAAGCTGCAGTTACTAGTTGCCGGAAGAAGAAAGAGAGAGAGAGGTGCATCCTTGGAAGAGGAATTTCGGTGTTGTTTGGTTCATTATCTTGGCATTGTATTGGCTATCTATATTAAGGAAGTTTTGTTGGGTTTTCTTCCCCTTGAGGGTTTCCCAGGATAAATGCTTGTGTACTCTTGTGATTGTGTTTCTCTCAGTGATCCTATCTATGCCATTGTTATCTAGTAAATAGAAAAGTAACCTAATAATAGCTTAAACTTTAACATGATATCAGATAACCTAATAATAGATTAAACTTTAACATGGTATCAGAGCTAAGCTTAAGAGAGCATATTTCACAAGAAAAATAAAAATGTCACTGTTGTCGTACATGCAAATTAGGGCTTTTTATTGGAGAAGAATTTTAGCCCCAAATCCATCTAGAAAGGTGTGCCCTACCTCAAGGGACATTTTGGCATCCTTAGCACACTTTTTCAGTGGCTAGATCTCCCGGAAAGTGAAACCATAGTTTTCACAAAGTACTAGAAAACCAGAAGTACCAGTGTACCAGTGTACCAGAAGTACCAGAAAACCAGAAGCACCAGTCCAGAAATCCGTAGATCAAGTTTGGAGGCGTAAAAGTTGGATTTTCTGAAATCTAAACACACCAGACTACTCGCCTTAGTTCAACGCATATTTTGGTGAGTTCAGTTTTTAGATCCAAGTAATTTGATTTTTTTATTATTTCTATAGCCCGGAAGGCTAGGGTTTCTTCTACAAGAAAGAATGGCTACTAGCATGAGGGTAGAAGACAGGTTGGAAGGATCTAGAAACTTTAGTTCTTGGAAGCATAGGTTGCAGATGATTCTAGACGAGAATGATCTCCTAGAACATGTTACAGTGGGTGTACTAGAACCAGAGGAAGAAGTTCAAAAGACCAAGCATAAGAAGAATGAAAAGAAATCAAAGAGAATCGTGTCAGATTCAGTAAAGGATCACTTGATCCCTCATATATATGAACTACAGACAACAAGACAAATGTATGAAGCACTCAGCAGATTATATGAAAGCAAAGACATTAGCCGGAATCTTACCTTAAGAAATTAGCTTTGTAATATGAAGATGGACAACTTAGAATCTGTCACATCCTATCTTATGAGAGTTTCTCAGATCAGAGATCAGCTTGCAGCTATTGGAGATGTCATTAGTGACAAAGAACTTATAACTACAACCCTAAATGGGTTTCCAACATTTTGGATTCCTTTTGTACAAGGAGTGTGTGCAAGAAGCAAGTTACCCAAGTTTGATAAGTTATGGGCAGATTGCACACACGAAGAATCTAGACTTGCAAACCAACAGAAGAGATTAATTGTCGATGAAGAGGAAGCTCTTACAGCTCAAAAGAATAATAAAGAAGCTAACTCTGTAAGAGTTCCAGATAAGAAGAGAGATGTTTCAAAGATCAGATCCTACAACTGTCAAAAGTTGGGACACTTTTCTTATGACTGTCCTCAAGGAAAATGGAAAAGAAAGCATCAAGCACATGTGGCAGAGGAAGAGGAATCTCCTCCCTCAGAGAAAGATTTAGCAGAAATTAAGGATTATGTACTTTAAGTTAAAGATAGTTGATCTGAAGAAAGATAGAAAATGGTGGAGTCCGTGGAGCCTCCCCACATAAAAACAAAAGATAAGTATTCATGTTTATTTTTAGTATCTTGTTTACTTCAATACTTGATCATTACAAGTTAGATTTTTGTGAGAATGTGAATTAACCTCGTTTTATTTCAGTGTCTATGTAGACTTATGAAATAAGTATCAAAGAAGAGGATGAAGAAAGAGATAACATATTTATTTCATGTATGATCCCTCATGAGAGTGACAAAGAAAGCATACTATAAGTAAGTTTACAAGTCTCAGAAGAAAGAACTTATGTCGTGACTTGTAGAAGTTAGACAACATGAGAAGGACGTATGATATGGTGACAGTTAGTGAAGACTAGACAATATCCAATATTTATATAGGAGCAGGAGTCTCCTAAAGATGCAAAACAAAAATATTCAAGATGAAGAAAAAGATGGATACTCAAATATAGTGGATGAGATGCAGGTAACTACAGGTTGCTCTAGTACCATTCTTATAGATGCAGAGAAAGCAGGTTGATCTAGTATGAAGACAGAAAGAAAGAAACATTTGAACTCAAGAAGGCACCCAGGATATTACAGAAGAAAACTCCAAGGATGATGATTAGAAGCAATTAGCTTGGTGCAAGAGGGAGCCATGTCTCTGAGTTCGAAATGGAGGATCGTGATTTGATGCAGTTAGGAAAGAAGATGGATGGTGCCTAGATATTTTGATTAAGATGAAAGTTATCCAGTAGATGGATGGTGCCCAGTAGATGGGTAGCATGGTATTATACCATGGAAAGATTTTTGACCACGAGATATTTTTTTTAGATCCCATAGCTAGACCTTTGTAGAGAAGGAGAAAGAGAATAGACCTTCGTAGAGAAGGAATGAGCAATCCCACAGGTAGACCTTTGTATAGAAGGAGAAAGAGAAGAGACCTTCGTAGAGAAGGGGAATGAGAAATTTGCCAAGGTTGGTCTCAACCCAAGTGTTGAGTTTTGGATACTCTAGGGACATGCTAGAATACCCTCGTAGAGAGAGGTGTGACCACCCTCGTAGAGAGGAATGTGGATGTTTCTCCAAGGGGCAGTGGGCATATACTCTCCTCTAGCCAAGGATTGAGTAGCCTAGAACACAAACCTTGACCATGTGGAATAGTTAGTTGGCTCTTGAGTTTTGTGTCGTGATCCTACGTGGATCATGGAAAGAGAGTCTAGTCTTGCCCAGGCTAGCATCTTAGCTTCTCTAGTTCATGTGGGATGACTAGGAGTGAAGCTATGGTATTAGTCCTCCCTAGTGGATGGGTGAGATAGATGACTACAAGAGAAGGGAGAACATAAAAGGAATGGAAAAACTCATAGGACATCTTTTGCGTGAAGACAAAAGAAAGAAAGAGTATCTTCTGCGCGAAGATAAAGAGAACAAAACTTCCAATGATTTATAGATATGCCAGTCAATGATCATGATGCCAGATGACCAAGTGGATGCCTCCAGTTATCCAGTTAATGATGATTACCCAGTTGAT
>ML795248.1:57565-68018 GCA_009831015.1 Picea engelmannii
GTTAAGAGGGAGTGTTAAAATATTGTGTAATTGCAAAGAATATTCTTATCCCCTTTTGTGGATAAAGATAAAATATATTTATTATTGATTAGATCAATCCCCTTTTGTGGATTGATCATGTCAGGTATTGTAAATGACCAAATTCCCTTTTGTGGATTGGTCAAACCCTAATTGTAATAGGCTAAATAAGAAGTCGGCCCCAGAATATATTATAGAGGTCCCAAAATATATTAAAGGTGGTTATAACCACCCAGAAGAAGAAGTCATCCCTGCCAGTGAAGAGACACTTCCACACGTCCCAAAATTGTATAATAAGAGAGGGCAATGCCTCATTTACACACACACTCAGCTCACTCATCTAGTGCGCAAGTATTGAAGGAAGTTGCAGTTACCAGTTGTCGAAAGAAGGAAGAGAGAGAGAGGCGCATCCTTGGAAGAGGAATTTATGTGTTGTTTGGTTCATTATCTTGACATTGTATTGGCTATCTATATTAAGGAAGTTTTGATGGGTTTTCTTCCCCTTGAGGGTTTCCCAGGATAAATGCTTGTGTACTCTTGTGATTGTGTTTCTCTCAGTGATCCTATCTATGCTATTGTTATCTAGTAAATAGAAAGGTAACCTAATAATATGTAATGATCCCAAGCCAAATTGTTTACTTGGAATCACTAACTACTACTAATTTGTTGATGTGCAGGTGTTTATTGAGTTATCCAGTTATTAAGTGTGTTCATACAATATTCATTCATCACATGAAGATCATAATACATTCAAGATATAGAAGCACAAGCAAAGATCTGACCTTTATTATGAGCAATATGAAACCAATACAATAGATAGCCGATCTGGAACAATCCTCAGATGGTCGGAAAGACAATAGATATGAGATGCTACAAAATGATCCGTCGATACAAAATAAGCCTCCAAAGGCTAAACAAGAAATGAAGACCAATATAACCAGATATGAACGCTAGACCCTCCAGCTGAAGAATGCCACGCTCCAATAGAAGGATGAATCCCTCAATAACTCGGCCCTGCTGGAAGAAGACTCTAAACGAGTCCAAACTCGGCCCAATGATAGATCAAGATGGTGGGATCTCCCTCCTGAAATCTCAAGCCAAACTGCCAATGCCAACCCCTCCAAATACTGAATCTACTAAGAGAGTTGTGCCCTCCTGAATAGTTGAAACCCTAGGCAACTCGTCCCTGAAGAAGGAAGCCTCCAAATGATGTGAAACTCTCCAAGAAGATAGATCGGGCTACGGGAGCCCCGTGGGAGAAGTTTCAGATCCAGATCTTAAGTAGATCTCTCTAGATCTGAGAAATACTAAGTAATGGGACGTCCTCCTAGCCTCCAAGTCGTCCCAAACTGTAGCTGAAGAAATAGTGATGATAACTCTTGGAAAAAGCCCTCAAAATGATGGTGGAGTGCCTGCAAGTAAAACCCAACTGATAGAATGCCCAACGCTCCTCCTGAATAGCTGGATTGAACTCTTCTCTTGTGGATGGTGCGCCCTTGCTGGAAACTCACAAATAGTACGGCCCTGTTGCTTCCCTGAATCTGTTGGTGGATGGATGATGATGGTAGAATGGTGTGGAGGAGTCTTTCATCCCCAACACCAAGTTGTGGAACAAGGTGAGTGGATGTTTCACCACTGAGTTGCTCACAAGGGTTTGTATCAGCAAAACCCCCAAACTGTATGCTCAAGGCAATAACAAGAAAATACCAAAATCCAGAATGCCCAAGAAGTGCGCCCTAGCCTTCTCTTTATACTTTTTCCTCTAATTTCCTGTTGAGTTAACTTAACTCCTAGAGTTAACCCTAACTCCCATTCCAACTCTTCTATTTCTCTGTTGAGTTATCTTTGAATGCCTTTTTCACCTTTTTATCAAGTCAACTTAAGAATATAGCCTTTAACTTGTTGACCTTTCCCCTCAGTGTGAGACTATGGCCTAGTGGGGACACCTAGACCACTAATTCTTCCAAACCTCTTCTTCAAGAGCTGGGGGACATTACAGTCTCCCCTGCTTGAAATTGCTTGTCCTCAAGCAATTCCAAACCTGTCTCTCGTACCATCTATTCATTCTTCCATGTGGCATCCTCAATGGGTAAGTCTTTCCACTTGATCAAATACTCCTTAATGCTTCTCTTTCGGAGCTTCTTTTCTCGAACCTCCAGTATCTCTTCCGGAATCAACACCAGTTGTCCTTCTTCGTCCAGGGGAGGTAGTATCTCAATGGGGTGGATGTGTTGGCCTAGAGCCTTCTTTAGGCAGGATACATGGAAGGTGTTGTGTATTCAGCTGGCTGGCAGAAGCTCTAGCTCATAAGCCATGGACCCAATCCTTCTACTGATTCGGTAGGGCCCAAAGAAACATGGTTGTAGTTTTTCTGCTCCGCTTCTTTTAATTGAAGCCTGCCGGTAAGGTTGGAGCCATAAATAAACTAAGTCACCAACCTCAAAACTACACTCTACTCTGTGTTTGTCTGTCTGGACCTTCTGCTAGTTATGTGCCCTCTGTAAGTGATCCTTCAACTCCCGAAGAATGTCTTGGCTCTGTTGTACCCAATCCTGCACCATTGGTGCCTTGCTGTCCCCAAAGGCAATCTCCACAAAGGAAAGGGGATCATAGCTATATAAGGCTCTGAATGGCGTCATACCTATGGATACATGGTGGGTAGTGTTGTAGCAGTATTCTCCCAAGTGCAACCACCTGACCCATGCCCTTTGTTGTCCGGCTACGTAATTTCTGAGGTAGCCTTCCACCCATTTGTTGACTATTTTGATATGACCGTCCGTCTGAGGGTGATAGATGGTACTAGGGGCCAATGTTGTACCCACTAATCTGAACAACTCCTGCCAAAACGTACTCATGAACCTGCTATCCCTGTCACTGATGATGGTCTTGGGTAGGCCGTGTAATCTGAACACCTCTTTGAAAAACAACTTGGCCACCTGTGTTGCGCTGAAATCTGTGGCTATGGAAAAGAAGTGTGCAAACTTCGTCAATTTGTCTACTACTACGAAAATGCAATCTTTCCCCTATGTTATGGGCAAGCCGGTGATGAAATCCATGGATATACTTTCCCACTTGTGCTCTGGAATGGGCAGGGGTTGCAACAATCATGCAGGGTGTGTGTGCTCATCCTTGTTTTCTTGGCATGTAGTGCACTCCTGGACATGCTTAATCACGTCTTCCTTGAGGCCCTTCCATGAGAACCTTTCTCTCACCTGTCTGTATGTCTTACCAATTCCATGATGTCCTGCTACTGGTGAGTTATGACATGCATGTAATATCTTGGCTTTGAGGGCTAATCCAGGAACCAAGAAAATTCGGCCTTTGTAATAAATGAGGTCCTTCATGACTCTGAAGTTGTCATCTTGTATTTGTCCATCCAGTAATTGGCAAGTGAATTGATCCCTTGCATATTCTACTATCAAGTGATCCTTCCAGTCAACTGACATACCAGACATGGAAAAAATGGATGGCCTCTTGGATAATGCATCGGCTACTGCGTTGTTCTTTCCTTTGACAAATTCAATGTCAAAGTCATAGGCCTATATTTTGCTTACCCATTTTTGTTGTCTTTCGTTCAAATCCTTTTTCTCCAATAGATATTTAAGACTGTTATGGTCTGATTTGACCACAAACCTTGCACCTACCAAACATTTCCTGAATTTGGCTAGTGCATGCATGATAGCCAACATTTCTTTGTCGTAGATGCTGTAAAGTAGTTCAGGACCCTTGAGTTTCTGGCTTTCATAGGCAAGGGGGTGCCTATTCTGCATCAACACGACCCCTATACCTTCCCCTGAGGCATCACACTCCAAGGTGAAGGGTAGGCCAAAATATGGAAGAGATAGAACTGGGCAGGTGCTCATGACCTCTTTCATTCTCTCCATCGTGGCTTGGGCCTCTTCACTCCATTTGAAGGACCCCTTTTTGGTCAGGTCAGTCAAGGGTGTGCACAGTTGAGAAAACCCTTTGACAAATTTTCTGTAGTATGTGCATAGGCCTAGGAATCCCCTTAGTTCTGTGAGTGTCTTAGGAGTAGGCCATTCCCTGATGGCTGTTATTTTCTCCTGATGTACCTGTACCCCTTTTTCCCCTATGATGCGTCCCAAGTAGAGCACCTCTGTCATCCCAAACTCACACTTGGATTCCTTAGCGTATAGTGATTGTTCTTCCATGGTTGACAGGATTTGGTCCACATGTCGAAGGTGTTCCTCCCACGTCTTGTTGTAAATGAGCAAGTCATCAAAGAATACTAACAAGTGTTTCCTCAGCTGTTTGTTGAACACATGGTTCATGCAAGACTGAAATGTGGTTGGGGCATTAGTTAGCCCAAAGGTCATTACCAAAAACTAGTAATGATTGTAGTGACACCTGAAAGTTGTTTTCGAGATGTCCTCCTCCCTCATCTTGATTTGATAGTAACCCGAATGAAGGTCAATTTTTGTGAAATAGATAGCTCCATGCATCTCATCCAACAACTCATCAATCATGGGTATAGGGTACCTGTTTTTTATCGTCTTTTTATTCAAAGCCCGGAAGTCAATGCACATTGTCATCATTCCATCCTTATTCTTGACCAAGACTACTGAAGAAGCAAAGAGGCTTGAACTTGGCCTGATGTGTCCCATGTCTAGAAGCTCTTTGATGGCCTTCTCTATCTCGTCTTTATACTTCTTTGGATGCCTATAGGGTGTAGTGATAATTGGTTTAGCCCCTGCTTCTAGCTCAATGATGTGCTCAAACCCCCTGTCTGGTGGCACACCTGGAGGAATCGGCCCAAACACCTTATGGTGCCTATCAAGGATCTTTTTAATCTCTGGGGTGTAGTGCACCTTTCCCTTCTCATCCACACATGATGAGACCTTACATTCTGTTGCGTACACAATTTCTTCCCTCCTGAAGATGGCTTCCATCCTCTTGGCCATGACCACTTTAGCAGAGTTACCTGGCATGCCTCTGAGCACAACCTTTCGTCCTCCTTCCTCTACAAAGGACATTTCCATGGTCTTGTAGTTGGTGGTGATAGGCCCTAAAGTGATGAGCCACTGCACCCCTAGGATGATGTTGGTGTCTGGAAGATCCATCACATAGACATCCTGAACTAGCTCATGCCTTCCCAAGGTGAGCCTCATACCTGGGATGTATCTGTCATGGGGCATAGTACTACCGCCTGCTACTTCCACTTTGAATCCTTCAAACTCTACTGTGGGTATGTGCCTCCTCTTCAGTAATGTTGCATCAATGAAATTGTGGGAAGCTCCTCCATCAATCAGAACCGAAACTCTATGTCCTTTCAAGACCCCTCTCATCCTAAAGGTGTTGAAATTGGGTACCCCACTGATAGATGCCAAGGTGGCCTTCTCTCCAGCCGCACTGTCTAGTTCTGGAACCTCCTCTTCTATTGTCTCTGAAGTTTCGGCCTCAATGTTCTGTATCTTACCATAATCTTCCTCCTCTTCATTGTCCGAGGTAACCTCTATATAGTGTACCTGGCCACGTCCCATGCACTTATGTGATGGATTCCATGGTTCCTTGCAAGTGAAGCAGAGTTGCTTCCTCTTCAGTTCCCTCCTGGTTTTGTCATCTATCCGGCCATGGCCCCTGTCAAAACCTTTAGGGTCACGTCCTCCCTGATTCATTGGAGGTCTTTGGTCTCTTCCTCCACTGTTAAGAGGTGGTCTGGGTATGAATTTAGGCTTAGCAGCTGGACCCAAATCCCTCGTCTTCCAAATGGCCTCCTGTAGGTTGTTGGGCTTGAAGGCCTTTACCCAACCCTTCAAGGGTTCCATCAACCCTTCTGTGAAAAGCATCATGAGCCTGGTCGAGGAAATATCTTGTACCATAACTGCCAACCTCTGAAATTCATCAATATATACCTCAACCGTACCTGTTTGCTTGAGTTGGGTGAGCTCTCGGAAATGTAGCTCAGGATCTCCTTGATCAAATCTATCAATGAGCCTCTGAGTGAATTCTGTATAGGACACAATCTGATTGTGGCCGAGTGTGGTGAGTCAGTGATACCACCAGTCATGAGCCTTGCCATCCAAGCACATAGTGGCAAACTTGATGGCCTCCATCTCCCTCATGGGGTTGAGTTGTAAGTAGGTATCCAGCTTTTATACCCAAGACTGTGCTATCATCTTGGTCGTACCATCAAAGTATGGGATCTCTATCTTCCCTGCTCTACGTTGAAACTCAAAACTGCCCCTGTGGTTCGTCCTAGGTTGATTTCTGAAACAGAGTTGGCAATACTGATCTAGGGACATCTGTCTTTGGACCCTCATATCCAAACTGTAGTACTCCTTGGTACTCCTCGCCAGTTGTTCCACAAAGTCTTCAACCTGTTCATGTTGCCCTTGCTCATCTGTGAATGTGGGCATGTAAGGTCTAGGGTTAGCTCTGCTACCTGAATGTCGACCAAGATGTTCATCTGTGAACGTAGGCATGTATCACCTCGGATTGACCCTGCTACCCATATGACCCTGGGCCGTGTCTCCTTCTAGACTTCCTTCGGATCTGGGGGCTTTCTCCAGATTATATCTGATCTCCTCATGGACTCCACCGAATCCACCGGCCTCCTTATTCCCATACGTATCAGGGTTCTTCCCTTGATGGGTCACTTGCATCAGAAGTTCATTCAGCTTGGATTGATTCTTGTTCATTATCTACAGGTTCTCGTCAACCCTCTTCAAAGTTTTAGAGAGTTCGGCCTATCCCGTTCTACTGGTTTCATGGTACTCGGCCAAGTGTTGGACCAATGTGCTTTCTGTGCGGTTGACGGATTGTTGGAACTTGTCAAACTCGGTTGCTATGAGAGCCAAGCCTAGAGGCTCATGGTCATCCCCTGACCCTTCCATTTCGGCCTTCGTTTCACTACTCGGTTTCTTCCTTCGACCCATAAAAATACCACTATACCTCTGCATGCGTCGATCCTTCCACAGGTTTGGAGGATCGAAGCTCTGATACCGTTGTAATGATCCCAAGCCAATTTGTTTGCTTGGAATCACTAACTACTACTGATTTGTTAATGTGCGGGTGTTTATTGAGTTATCTAGTTATTAAGTGCATTCATACAAGATTCATTCATCACATGAAGATCATAATACATTCAAGATATAGAAGCACAAGCAAAGATCTGACCTTTATTATGAGCAATATGAAACCAATACAATATATAGCCGATCTGGAACAATCCTCAGATGGTCGGAAAGACAATAGATATGAGCTGCTACAAAATGCTTTGCCGATACAAAATAAGCCTCCAAAGGCTAAACAAGAAATGAAGACTAATATAACCAGATCTGAACGCTAGACCCTCCAGCTGAAGAATGCCACGCTCCAATAGAAGGCTGAATCCCTCAACAAATCAGCCCTGTTGGAAGAAGACTCTAAACGAGTCCAAACTCGGCCCAATGATAGATCAAGATGGTGGGATCTCCCTCCTGAAAGCTCAAGCCAAACTGCGAATGCCAACCCCTCGAAATACTGAATCTACTAAGAGAGTTGTGCCCTCCTGAATAGTTGAAACCCTAGGCAACTCGTCCTTGAAGAAGGAAGCCTCCAAATGATGTGAAACTCTCCAAGAAGATCAACAGGATCAACCATTATAGCGCCTTTCACCACTTTGGAGGAATTATTTGTGGGAGTGAAAAACTCAAGGGAAATTAATAAGGCTGGTTAGGCCAAATTAATAACCTGGGGAAAAAAAACACTCAGTGAAAGGGACTCCTCTAATGATGAAGTCCTAAGGCAATTGACCTAACTATGATCCATGTAGACTCATTACATTATAATCCCACGCATGGGAGCGGAAATTCCATTACAAAAAGAAGTGTTGAAGCTCAAAACTGCCTTGTAGAACCAATAAGTCTTTGACTTGGTAGCACCATCAGGTGCATATCTTCATGGTACATGGAGTTGACCTCCTAGTTGAAATAGGTGGTCAACGTGCCCTATGTCTACTTTGCATAAGAAACCTTTAGGTTCCGGAGGTGTGCTAATGGTTTGGCCTAATATGGAAGAATTTGTATGCTCAAATTCAAGGTTATGTTGTTGATAATATAGTTGGTAATGTAATTCTTAGTCCTAAAAGAACTCTCTTACCAACTTGACAAAAAGTGGAGCATTAAATCTCAGGCCAACTAAACTACTTAAACTGCTCCATAAGGCAATACAGTCTCTATTTTGCGAGTTAGTTCAATTATATACCTACCTTCTCAAGCCTCCTTCAACCACCTCTTTCTATTCTTGGAATTTGGTTGCACAAAGATAGGCAGAAACCCAGCATTCAAGAAAGGATAAAAAGGCAGCATGGGGTACTTTGAAGGGGTTGGAATTTTTGCAGCTAAAAGCTGAAGCTTCCCACACAAAAAAGGCCATGGTTCCTATCTACGCATAACTATCACTTCACGGTTCTTAGTGGATTCTGTCATGTGCTTTAATTTTGTCACTTCGTGTCTACTGGCAGATTTCTGCCTGATGCTTAATTTAATTATTCGCTTGTGGGTATACACAAAACCAGCAAATAAAAATTAAAATGTCATGTTCTCTTTAGGACATAGAACTAAGACACGATGTTGTGCAGTTATAGGCTAGACATTCTGTGATAAAAAGACTATGTAGAGATCTTATCATAAGGACTTTATACAGATAAGATATGAAAATCAATAAAATATTAATACCAAAATATCAAGTGTTGATTTTGAACCACAATTTCACTAGCGAAATATCAATTCAATGTCATTGAGATTTATTGCAGGAGCATCCTGGTCAAACAAGATATCCTGCATATAAATTGACTTCATGAGTAGAATAAAGTAATGTTTGACATTTTACAGTATGGATTCAAGGTCTGGGTATGATAAAAAAAAACCCTGAAATGCAATTGTTGCTTTCTGTATGTATTTGAGTGAAATTTGTAAAAGGATGAATATCTCTTTTGGTAGATCAATGTTTCATTTTTGGGAGACTTCTAGACACATTGACGATATGGGTTTTGTAAAGCATCAAATTTCCTATTGACCCATGTTTTTTGTCTTTCAAAACACCCATCGGTGAAGATCTGGAGCGTGGTCAAAGCTCACTGTTTAATTATTTTAACAGTGCTACACAAATTCAAGTTTAAAGTGCATAGAAGTTCTGCATCATGATGAGGAATCATATGTTGCGGCCTTTTAGAACCCCAAGCGTTAAAGCTCCTGCAAGTTAAATGACAAGGTGAATGAGGATTGGGTGTGACCCTTTGAGGAGTGCTTTGGATCGTGGAGACCCAAAGAAACCAATGAGGATGTGACACAAGTCGACACCAACAACATAAACACCATAGTTAATATTGTATGGTTGGACAATTGAGATTTTTTTCTGAGAGGATGCATGATGGTTCAATTTAAAAAAAGAAAACTCTTGGCACCATTTTTCAGTTTTGCAACAAGAATTTTCCATTGCATTGATGGTTACGGTGAATTTTTCACAGTGAAATTCACTCGTCGAGATGTCTAAGAACAGGAATACCATAGAGAATTTGCACGGAGAATACCATAGGGAATTTGCAGAGAAAATACATAACTAAAACAGGAATATTACCAGATTATAATCCAAAATATATTGCCCCCCATTTGTTGAGGAGTGGATTAGAATCCCATCCAAGAACATCCATAATGTCTCTATTGTGTGGAAAGCTATCGTTTTGGCCTTTCACTTGATAGGAAACTAGCTAGCTTGGAAGGTAGGAAATGGTGCAAAGGTGAGGGTTGGAATGGATTCCTGGGTGGGATATGAAGTTTCTCACAAGTTACCAACCCAATTGATTAGATCACTGCATAGGAAAGGTGTTTTTAATTTGGCACAAGCGGCATCAATTGAGCACACTACCATTTGATAGCAAGAATAGAAAGGGTTGGTCAATTGGTTTAAGAAGGTTTTGAAAAGGAGTGATGGGAGGCCTATACAGTTCTATTAAAGGTCAACCGAGGATGAGATAGTATGGTCAAAAAATCTCGGTTTAGGACTTCACACTTCGAAGTTAGGATACAAGGCCATGTTTGTTCCATACAGAGTTGAGGATACGCAGTGGTGGTGGAAACCACTATGGAAGATCAAATCTCCTCTAAAATCTCAGATATTTATGTGGTTGACAATCGGAGACAAAGCACTCACACAGGATGTCCTTCAGAGAAGGAAAAGACATGGTCCGGCTAGATGTCCAATAGTGCTGGAAGCATCCGGGATTTGGGCTATTGTCTCGGGAGATGAGGCAAAGCCTGCTACTGCTGCCCAAGATTGAGAGGAGAGAAAACAAAGCCAAAGTTTTCCTCAGAATGTTTGTAAAAGACAACATAATTCCGCATATAAGAGATTGCAAAACATCTAAGGAGACGTGGGACATCTTGAAAGGTTTGTACCAAACTGCTAATACAAACCGAGTTTTGTTTTTAAAAAG
>ML795248.1:68118-133801 GCA_009831015.1 Picea engelmannii
ACAAGAATGACCCGAGGTGCTAGACACATGGTGGTGGAGATGGATCATCAATATAGCTAAATGAGGCTCATGGATATTGTGATATTGTCTATGACAAAAGAATACCAAGAACAAGCACGATGATGTTTTGATGCCAGATTGATACCAAATGATGTTGATAGTGATGTTGATACTCGTAACTTGATCTATGATGATGCTACCTGTAGAATGGTCTACAAGACTATGTGAGTCTTTCCCATACCACGTGAAGATGGATGGATGTGTTTGAGACCATTAATAACTCCCTAGCTAAGAGGGAGTGCTGATATTATAGTAGTTGTGAGAGGTATTAACCTCCATATATAACCTTTGACTAGAATAGAATATTACGGAAGCAAGAGAAACCCTAAACATATGTGTGAAAACCCTAGAAGACATGTTGGCTCGGCATAATATATAATATTAAGGTATTATCCTCCAAGAAGACAATTCGACCTCATAGGAAAAAGATAAACTGAAAATATAATTACCAGAAAGTCAGACCGACTCAGCCAGAAAAGTCACTGGATAGATTAATATAAATAGAGGACATCTTGGTTCATTTGTTCACTCACTCTCACTTAGGAAACTAGAAACAATGCACAAGTTTGGAGGAGGAGCAACAACAACTGCAGTTGTATGGTTTTATATTGTTCAGTCTTTCTAGTACTTTCTCTTGTGCACTACCCTTGGAGAAAGTGTGCTCTCTTGGTTATCTGTTAGTTCTGGTGTGGCTTCTTGGAATCATTCTTTCTGTCAAAGGTTAAGGGGCACGAGGGTAGCTTTATGCCTATGGTTGGGTGACAATGGTGTAGCATTGTTTATGGTTAAACGAGCACATCAACATTATTCTAACATCCCCCTTGAGAACCCTCAACATTAAGCCTCAGCGCTTGCCATGGGATCGATTTCTCCATACCCCCAACCAAACCCCAGCCCGAAGCTCTTGCCACAAGAATCCCCGACGAGCATGGAAATGTATTGTAACCACCAGATAAAACCTCGTTTCTCTCGAACCTTGTAACAACCACATCTATATCCCCCTTGATTCCCAATCCTTTTGCCTTGGAGCTCTGAACTGGGACACAAGAAAAACATTCCCCACCTGGAGCACTCCAGATCACTTGCCCCTCCGGCAGATCCAACGAGAAATCGAGCAGATCTTCCCCGTCATCCATGGAAAAAAAGTCAAGAAAGAAGACAGTAATCAGTTGGAAAGGGAAACAACTAACTAATAAGTTTCCCAACAATTTATTTATCTAATTGACAACAAAATTTTATGGAGTAAATAAGAGAAAATACCTTTTATTCTGGTTGATTTAGGCATTCCAACTCTTTCATATATTTCTTGCCCAAGTTGGATTTAATCCTCCTAGCCTTCTAGGAACAACCTATTTGTCTACTTAGCTCCAAAAAACCTTGGGTTTCCTATCCCTTTATGCCCGAAGCTCCAAGAACAACATATGTCAACTATCAAGTATGCAATTAGTCCCTCAAATAGTTAAGTGACGTAGATCCCAAACAGTGCAGTCTAATGCATTATATCTGCATTATATCTGACTTTTTCATAGTTCCCAATCAATTTTCATTTCCAAAAATAATCCACCCCCACACATCCTTTCCTTCTCCTTACTTATAAAAATCCAATTTCTCTTATCCAAAGTCTCCTTAGCCATCCTCATTAATGGTTGTGAATCTTCTCTTCTAGATTTTTGGGTAAAATTTGTTAATTAAATAAGTTAATAAATGAATTAAATAATATAATAATAATGTATAATGCAAATCCTTTCTTCTCATGCTAGATTATTAATGAAACTTAACATTTTCCATCAAAATTTATGGTAACCCACCATATGCATTCAATTCATCATACCAACCAATAATCAAATTCAAGGAGGGTATTTAATGATACTAGATATTTTTGTATGCAATATAATTTTTCTAATCATTAAACCATTAATTAAGTAGTTAATAACCTAGTTTAGTAATTAATACATAAGTAATTGTATTAGTGTACATACACAATGTATGTATGTGTAGATAGCATACACATATCTTGCACGTGTACTAATGCTAAGTGATCACTACCTCTAATGCATAGTTCTTGTATGTTTTTTTTTATAATGAAAATAGAATAAATTTTTATTCAAAAAAGGTTGTGGTAATGCCACAAAAAGAGTTATTACAGAGTTCAAAAAAAGCTCATGGAGATTCAAAACTAGGTTGTATCATTATCCTATCTATCAAATTGTTGACTAGAGTTCTCGAGTCTAAATCAAAACTTTGAAGAAGCCTTACATATAACCTATAGAAATTGACAAGTACCAAAAAATTGAAACACAACATATAGATTAAACATTGCATGGACCGGTTTCCTCCCACTCCTCTCCATGAGCTTCTAGTGGTGAGTTTAGATCTGGAATCTGCCTTAGTGGAGTCGGGTACGGAGAAACATAATAGATAACCATGCTTGGTGCCGACCTAGTCGGAGAATGCCATGTCGGTGTTCTAAAAGCAACTCCATAGTCGTTTTCCAATGGGTGGAGGCATTCTACAAGATAATTTAGAGTGAATTGACCAAGTTTTCCAGGGCCTCTTTATCTTCCTCCTGGAGCTCTCGTCTCCATGTTGCAACAATTCATCTCATGTTTTCCATGCTTCCCCCTAATCCACATTCTAACTGCACTAGTGGGTGCAGAGTCCACAACTGGTAGATGAGAGAAATACACAAAAGCACTTGTTGAAATTCTTCTTCCAACTCAATCTTGATCGAATTCATAATGAATGCCTCCTTCATACAAACCTTTGAGTCATTTTGGCTTCGTGCGATGAGATGCCACCCTGGATGAGGGAGTAAGATCAACCTCCCTCTCCTCCAACCATAATGCATTTCAAGCATATGATAAGACCAATTACAAGTGTGACCATCATTGTGAGTAATGGATGTTTTAAGCCTATTTATTGATGATGCCAAAGGGGAACAGGGACGTACCAGAGCCATGAACACAACTCTTTTGAACACCTGTGAATTGAGCCAGGAAGGAATCACCGTAGAGGGGAACTTGCGTGAGCTTTCATCTAAGGAAAATAATATATGAGGTAACAACATACTTCTACCAGCTGTCAGAAATCCTAACCACAACATGCACATTTCCCCCCCACCACACATTGACTCCATTCTTTGCCATGTGCGATAACATTGATGCGAGGTAAGATCATAGACTAGGTGATTTATTGGGCCCCCTTTGTGACTGAAATAGTTAACTTCCCTCTCCTTCATGACCATAATTAAGGAATAAAATGGTTAGCATCCTGGCTATCAAGTCTTAGTGTGCCCAGAGAGTCTCGTAGAGCCAATTTGGCCATAGAATCCTCCCTGGCATTGTTGATTCTAAGAACATGGAAACATTGAAGATAATGAAAAGATTATGCCTCCTCAAGTGCTCTTACTATAGTGCTTTTGAGCTTCATATCCTGAGGGGGGGATAGTTTCCTAAATTTATTTAGAATGACTTTGGAATCTCCTATAATGGAAAGATCCTCAATTCCAAACTCTTAGCAATATGTAGACCTTTATAGAGTGCATATGCTTCTGCATGGTTGTTAGAAGCAATGCCCAAACTCTAAGAAAAGGTTATTCTAATTTGTCCCCTTGGGGAAAGAATAACCCCACCCGCTCCTGCCACCCATGCATAGTTCGTGTATGTTCACGATAAATCATGCAAGACAACAAATCAAGAAAATGCATTATTCAGTGATCTTTACAAACAAAATTACCATAATTCACCAATAATTGATCATCATAGTTAAATTATCGAAAGTGAATAAAAAAAGTATTATAAACATGGTAGGAACCAAGTAAGTAAATAAGAGTGGCACATATACTCACCAAGTATCATTCTAATCTAACTTCAATGCATCCTTCCTGCTTAACCTACTTCCATCTTCCACATCATATCCTTTCCTTTGTTGCAACATACTAGAGTGTCGCCTATATTGACCTAACTCTAGATACAACCCATAAGTCGAAGTGTGGACTATATAAACCTAACTTCCCCAACATGCACCTAATATTCACCTTCACACGTCCATGGGAGTGTGGCTCAACACGACCCTCCCATGTCTCCAGCTTTTAGAGGATAAATGGTGGGAAATACCTCCACCGCTCTTGATAGAACTAGGGTCAACACCCTATCATTGACCATACTATGTTGTTATTATTTTTTTTGTTCTTAGAGCTACGCCATTGAATAACTAGTTTGGAGAATTGTGCTTCCTATAAAATCCGTACTTTCCAACACACACATACACATATTTAATAAGGATGGTTATTAAAATTGCTCAAAAAATCCACAATAGTTATCTTTAATTTGTCAACGTTTCAGATCACTAAATAGATCTATCATCGGGACAATTAGTCAAGCAAGAGAAGAGGGTGACCTTGCAGATAAATACAAAAAAGAGTAGAGACTAATAAACCCTAAAAAGATACTAATGTAAATTATATGCTAAACAAACAAAAAAAAAAGGAAAATAAAAAAATGAAATATATGACTATAGTATATTTTAATTATAAACAAAAGGTAATCATAAATAACAAGGGAATTAGCTGCAAAGGAGCTTGCCTTGAACAATATAATAATGTTGTAATTTCGAGGCTTGTAGTTTTCGTCCATGTATTGAACATCATATTATGATGGATGTTCTGTTATAATGGATGTTTTGTGTAGTAGTGATAAATTACATTTTTCAACAACATAGCTTGAAAGCGAAAGTATTGAACATCATATTATGAGGGATGTTCTATGTGGCAGTGATAAATTATTTTTTCAACAACATAGCTTGAAAATGAATTGATTGGTATTTTATTAATTATTTACATGATTGTTTGGTTAAGTAAGTTTACAATTTAAAAATTGTTAACTATTTAATAATATGATTAAAAAAACTTCCAAAACCCTTATGACCTTGTTGTACCAAATGAGACTCCCAAGAAGGAATGTTAAATTATATTTTTATAGTGTAAGTTTTTAATCTCTTAATCGAGATATGACCTTGAAGATGTTTCTTCGAAATTTCTCATCAACATACCTGCCATACATTAAAATAATATATGTTGAATATAAGGATATTCTCTTCCTTAAAAAAAGGAATCACTTGTTATATACAAGGATATGAAAAGCATGCCTATGATAATTTAAAATAATATATATTTAACGTATGGATATTCTCTCTTAAAAAATAGTCACTTCATATAGGGATATCTTTTCATATAGGAATATGAAAAATTGTATAAGGGATGGAAGTTTAATTAATTAATATTTGTAAGAGTGAGAATAAATGTGTAATCATTTTTTCCACCTGTTTGTTTGAATTTGATTGATTGAGATATTTAATTATTTTTAGAATATTGAAATTAGATTTAATGATAAAATTTTCCAAGATTTATGTATGAAATACATTTAACTTATTTTATATTGATATGTTTTTAATTATGCCGAAAGGCGTATATCTATTGGAGATGGGCATAATTAATCACCTTTTATTATGCCGAAAGGCGTATACCTATTGGAGATGGGCACAATTAATCACCTTTTAATCTAAAATTCTAATTTGATGGCTAACAATTGAAAATGTTGGAATATTCTTAGTCGTTCTCCCAAATCAATGAATGTGATTTACTCTTCATAACTTCCTTGTATTTTTGAATGCATCTGTTATGAACATAAATATACATATACTATAGACATTCATAACATAATAATTAATAAATAATAATTATTAATAATGAAAGGTCATGTCTCAAAGCACATGACTATTGGTAAAGGGAACCCCTGCGTGGGTATATAAGCAGGTCCTCATTCTCAATTGTAATCATCATATATCTTATCTATTCATATATTATTTACAGTCTTACATGGATTACTTTGTTATATTCCAAGTATTTTGGATAATTCTTGTGTGAGCAAACTTTGTTCGTCTCATCATCAGTTAACCTATTTACTTTTTAACATTTACCTAATCATATTAATAAATTACTGTACCACCATATGATTGCCACGTTTAACTGATTAACCTTTGGAATGACCACATTTAAGATTAACTTTTGGATTTCCTCATATCTATGTGCGTTTCAGCGGTCCATGTGTTTCAATTCACCAGAGTGTTGTCCGTCCAGATAACTTTCGACGTTCACCAACCGCAACACCAGCCACTTTGTGACTCTGCTAGTTAAAAGTCACAAAAAGATGCACGTAACACATGAAGATCAATGACCTTGAAGAGTTAAAAAGATATACAATAATTTGTGAGACACGTTAGTTACCCATATGGACCAGGGGGTTGACATCAATATGTTCCTATAATTGACTCTGCAAAGGCGATGGCATGTCGTTTCGTCCAAAAGTTCTTTCACATGCACTGCCCCACCAAATTAAATAACAATGGCGAGATGAACCAATAAAGAAGCATGTGAATGGCGTGGCAACCTTTTGCTTAAGTATAGCGACTGTATTAAGGAATACAAATGGATATGTACAATAATTTATTGTTACTCTTAAATTGCATGAATGTATTCCAACTTAACGGATCAAAACAGTAAAAAATGACGGGCACACCCATAATCTCCTATTGCAAAGTTATTTTTGCTAATATGAAGTATAATTAAATTAAAAAAAATAAAAATATTTTATAAATTTAGTCGTAGAAAAATTATCTTTAATTTTTGAGAAAAGTTAAAAAATCACACATTCTTTACATATGACAGACAACAATCTAAATTAGAGAAAGTTGAACTAAGTTATAGAATTGAATCTAAATTAATTGTGATTAAATCTATAACTAAACCACACAACAACCAAAGCCATCACAGATCTGTTAATTGAAGATAAAAGCCTTCACAAATCTGTTAACTGATGATATAAAAATTCTGTTAACTAAAGATAAAATCCTTTACAAATATGTTAACTGATGATAATGGATACCTTGCAGAAGAGTCGGTATTCAGTTAGGGATCCACTTCCATGTGTAAGAAGTTTTGAGTTACTTCTTCTCTGGGATTTTCCTTTTTATAAATTAGGTACAGAATGAGTTGTGAACCTCCCAGGAAGAAGTTGATTCCTTTTGGGATCTGTGTACAACCCAAGCAAGAAGTTATTTGATTCAGTGGAGTGGCTAGAACATGAACTTCATTACGTCGTTATATATTTTATGAGAATTGGATCAAAACTCAATCAATACATGTCATTGAAAAGAAGTCATGTGTCATTGAAAAGACAATACATGTCACGGAAAAGACAATGCATGTCACTAAAAAGGAATTTATCGGTGGTCTTTCTGCCGTGACAACTAAACACCATAAAGCTTGTGCGTTGGGTGGTTTCTAGCCCGTGGGTTTCATTGGGTTGTGAGCATCGGGTAGTTTCCATCCTGTGGGTTGGGATGGGTTTCATTTTCGCATTTCTGGCTCCGTCTATTTGTTGGACAAAGAATTAATTTTGGCATTCTAGTCTTCATTTGGGGTTTGGTCTTTATTGTGAGCTCTAGCAAGTGGTTTTATTCTATGCTTGAGCTCTATCAAGTGGTTTTATTCTATGCTTGGTGGCAAAGTGTTTTTTTTTCTACTTCAGGTTTCTAGTTTGTTTGTTCTCGCTGGTCGGACTATGTATCGGAGCAATAAATAGTCACCCTTGCCTTTTCAAGAAAAGAGAACCTAGAAGAAATCGTGTAGTTATCGTGAGGCTTATTTGTTTGTTCTCGTTGGCTAGATTGTGTACCGGAGAGGGTCGATACAAATCTAGTGTGCAAGTACATCTATGTGATACACAAAAGTTATCAGACAATAATGAAAAAACTTTGGGTTAAAAGAATAACCCTTGAAAACATGAGATATATGGTTAAATGTCACAGGATTATCAGTAAATGAATATATCGGTTAGTGAAAAGAGAAAATGGCGACGTTTTAGGAGGATCTTTTATATGAGGTCAAGATTTTTAGACCACCTTCCTATCTCTTCCATTTTTCAGAAAAAACGTTTGGCAAAGCTCTATTTTTTTGCTCTATATTGGGTTCTCCTTCCCAAATATAGCAACTACCTTAAATTTTGTTTCTTAGGCTCATCCAAGCCTTGGGCTTATCGACCACAAGAAGAGATGTTTACCATTCTGCTTGCTCACACATATCCCCATAATCTAGAACTTATGTATACATTTTCCCAGTACTTCTGATTATCTTGTTGAGAGGAAATTCTTCCATATATCTGTATATGGTGTTTTAACTTCTAGTGTTCTCGAACATTCGGCGCCAAAGGGACCCAACAGTTATACTAGATGGGTTCTTAGGATATATAACTATATATAACTTTAATAATCAAGGAGCATCACAAGTTCTATAGGTATGACACATAGCAATCAAGGAGCATTGTCAGCAGAGCAAAAAGAAGGAGCACCACCAACATCTCATGCACTCAAGTACTATTACATTCACACTAACAAGAATAACAATACATAAATTTAGATATTGAAATAACTCTCGTAGAGTTATCTATTCAAAGATATAACTTTAAAAGAGTGAAATGAGGTAACCTATTATGCTCTCCTTCAATGAGCATATCGACCAAACTCGTGGAATACAATTGCACATGTATTCAATCTTAGCCCAGTGCCTGCCAACGATATGTATCTAACGACTTGCTTGTCTTCGTTGGTGCCTACTGTCTTAGGAGGGTGGGAAAGGGAATGAAGAGCCCTAGAAGCTGGATTACCTCTAGTCGTTAGTGAAGTTAGGATATATAGAGGCCACCAAGCTATGGTCTTGCGTGGTGTTGATCTTGTCGTATTAGTGACACGACCATAGCACTGAATTTCACAGATATTGGGCTGACTAGGATTTAGGGTTGGTACGACTATGATTGTTGCCTGGTAGAGAGAGAGAGCCATTGGGCTTGGATAAACCACTACTTCTGCGAGGGAAACTTGATCATACTCTGGTTGGTCACACTGAAGCTAAGATGTGAGGGAGGGATGTCATGTACCATGAACCCTGGTGGATCGAATCAGATGGTTGGATCGTTGACTTGCAATTGGGAGAATGATTTGGCACTAGAGACTTCGTTGCAACTCTTCCTCACGTTTTCGTACAACAGAAAAATTATCGGACTCTTCAGGAATCCCCTCCGGTATGTTTCGAGTAAAATTATAGATACACCTTCATTCAACGTTTGAGGTGGTGGCGAGGTGGGGATGAGCATGTGGAAAGGGTCTAAGCAACAAGGTGGCGAAGTGGGGATGAGCCGGTGGCAAGGGTCTAAGCAAGGAGGTGGTGAGAGGTGAGCAACATGTTACGAGGTAGCGAGACACTAAAAAAAGTTATTTATAAACTCTGACAATGGAGGAAAACAAATAACATACACCATGGTATTAATATCGCATCACTGAGCATTGCACCAATAAGGAATTTTATTTGTGAAATTGGAGAAATAAAAAAATAATTTATTTTTAACCATAAATAAATTTAATACTGAATTTTCAAAAACCTTTATGAAACTTTGTAAAAAACATACAAATTGCACCAGTTATTCTAGCAGATTGCACCCACTAATAGACATAAACCATCTAGGTGATTGCTATAGTCCCTAGTTGGAGGCAGGGACTAATAATATGAAAATAATATGTTATAATAAACATGACCTAATAATAATATTATTAGATTATATTAAACATAGAACATTATAGTACTATTAATTTATATTAAATAGGGTAATAATATTATTGAGAGTTTATCATAATAATCAAAATATGGTGATGAGGTTGGTGATCCAAAACAAATTTATATTAAATGGGGTAATAATATTATTGAGAGGTTATCATAATAATCAAAATATGGTGATGATGTTGGTGATCCAAAACATTGACAAATTAAAGATGACTATTGTGGATTTTCCAAGCAATTTTGATAACCACTCCCACCACAAAAATCTCAAAACAAGAATGGTTATATTTATATTAGCAAAATTGTTGCAGCTAGACTAGTTATCATACTATTACATTTTAAATACATATTCCCCAAAAACAAGTTTAAGTAGATTAAAAATTGTAGCTTCAATGTTTAGAGTTCTACATACTAGTCCAAAGTATAGATCATGTTTACCTATATATGGGTGTATTTGACATAAACACCTAATAACAAACATATTTTGAAATACATAGAAAAACACTAAAGAGCTAATTGTGTTAAGAAATCTTGAGGTCAGTGTTAACAAGAGTCTGACCAGTAGGATCCAGTTCCATATCAGCAAGGTGTTGTTGAATGGTTTCACCTTCCTTGTTACCCGAGGACCCAATTGATAGGTGTGCCATTGACTGTGCAATGTTGTGATAACTCATCAATTCATTGACTTTGTGCTCGAGCATGATGCATTCCTTTTTCAACTCCGCAATCTCCTAGTTTTGGCGATGCAATGTTTCCATTAGCAGAGTTATCTCCTTGTCCCTACTTTCTTCATGAACTTTTGTTTGAGCTACCATTTCTACAATGATAGATTTGTTTTCCAGATAAATGGTTTCTTGAATCCTTAGTTGTATTTTAATTTTTGAGATGTCACGCACAAGGCAATGCCCTCTATGATTATGAACCAAGTTCATTTTTAATTGATGCTTCGAAAACCATCTAAAAGCGTCCCACACTCTCCCAACACCAACAACTCTACCAATTGAAATAATACAAATAAGACCCACCCAATACCATTTTGGTTGCCTTTGGATACGCTAAGTGCGGCCAACATGACCCATCTTTCTCAATTAACATCGTGATAGAAAGATATAGTAAGAAGCGTAGAGGAAGGATCCAACTACCACATAGTTTGAAAAATTCCCAAAAGAATTACTAAATGAGAAATGCACCTGAAATACAATAATTATCCCATGATCACACAATAGAAGGAGCCAACAACCACATAGTTTGTAAATCTCCCAAAGAAATTCCTAATTGTGAAATGCCCCCATAATGCTACAGAGAAACTCTCCCCTTAAGAAACATAAATAGAATTCATACGGAGGATACCTCCATTTTCCCACCTACACAAGGAATTACTTGGACAAATGATTGATTAAATGCCCAAGGTGATTCTGTGAAGTATCACCCATATCCTTTCATTGAAAGTGAATTAATATGGGCATCACATGCGAAGTGACTATCCCACTATACAGCATGTACGCCTTCATTAACTCATATCCCTCACAATTAATAAATAGGGGTAAGATAATTAGTATCCCTATTTTTAAATTTTGTTGTTGTCCTTCATTTAATGAAGAAATTGGAAACCTTTGCTAACCCTGATTATCTCTCATGATTCTCAATTTTATCATGTAAGGTACATTTGCTAAGTTATATATCTTTTTCTCTAAAGACATGATAATATTTAACCATTTCAAATCTCACCACCTCTTTGTTGACTCAAAGAATGATTCTTGATCAACAAAGAATGATTCTTGAAAGGTCACTTTGACTTTTCCCATGACCTTTTCTTAAAATTTTAAATATCATTTATGAATCTCTAATATATAACATTTTATTTAGCCTTCCATCAATTAGTCTCAATAAAAAAACAAGGTGAGTGCTTCAATTTGGTTATTCATTACCCTTCCTAGAACCGAAACAAAAGAATTTTCTACTTTTCCTTCAAGGTCAACTATAATCCCTTTTGCTCCTATCACCTCTTTTTTTATTTTGAAGGATATGGGGGTGGGATTTGATCCACTTATGTGTGCATAGGTCAGGAGACTACACTTTCCCATTAATTATTAGTTAGCTTACCAAAACACAATCATACATAACCATATAACAATTTTTATGTTATTAACAACAGTACATATTAGCATTAAAATATGTGGATATGTTTTAATTACCATGTGCTTTGCACCTTATCCATTCACAATATAATATAAATTCAACTAATATACATGTACCAATTTTTCCTTTTAAATTTGTATTCTTAAAGGAAATCAAATAATTATTATCTTTAATAAAATAAATAGTAAAACTCATATGATAATTCTGCATATAGGTAGGTCTAAATGTCCTTGTACCTAGAGTTTTAGAGTTTTATGAGTCTAGCTGTGTTCAATAGATAAAAAGCAAAAAACAACAAAATAAACCATAATACAGTTTTAGTGGTTTAAAATCAAAATGTGGAACATTACATACCTCCATCCTTTGGGAAACCTCATCCCAAAATTCTAGTAAAAAAATGCAAGATAATCTTGAGGTCACGTGTTTTCCAAGACATCCCCTATTAAAAAATAATATGGGTCACGTGTTTTCCAAGACATCCCCTATTAAAAAATAATACTTCATACCAGAATTTATTACTTCTAAATTATTTTATTCTTTATATAATATTTTATTTAAACAAGTAATTAATTCCAACACACATAATCTTTAAATTTAAAAAATAAGTAATTCTCTGTAATTAATTTAAA
This sequence comes from Picea engelmannii, assembly GCA_009831015.1. NCBI lineage: Eukaryota > Viridiplantae > Streptophyta > Pinopsida > Pinales > Pinaceae > Picea > Picea engelmannii. The sequence continues at coordinate 80,614 of ML795248.1, forward strand.
TGGTCAAAATCAAAATTTAGAAGTTGACTTAGAAACTTAATCCTAACTTTATTATGATACAACTCACGATCCTCTAATTCAATAATTAAAAAATTATTAAAATTATTTATAATAAAATAATAAATTCAATATCTTTTCATTAATTTCCAATTGTTCGTAACGCCTTCTAAAATCAAATAACTCACGATCCTCTAATTCAATAATTGAAAAAATATTAAAATTATTTATAAAAAATAAAAAATTCAATATCTTTTCATTAATTTCCAATTGCTCGTAACGCCTTCTAAAATCAAAGAACTTCATTATATGTTAGTTGATTCTAAAATCAAATAACTTCATTATATGTTAGTTGATTTTTGATATATATTAGTTTATTTATACCATTTAACTTTAAGTAGGTCTAGTTTAAGAAGGTTTAATAGTTAATAATATATCTTTCTTTTTAAAAGGTTACAAGTTGAAACCCAAAAGAATAGAGTGTACGCTCATTTTAAACATGAAATTTGGGGTCAACTAATATGTGTCCTCACATATAGTCATATTAAAGTGTATTGGATCCTAAAGGGGTAGAGTGTGTCTTCATTTTCAGCATGGAATTTGGGGTCAACTTTAATCATATTAAAGTGTATTGGATTATAAAATATTTATTTATGAGATTTTTGAATACGTATTAAACTAAGTCATATATCAATTTGGTGTTTGACTTGGTCGTGATCTTAAAATTAGATGATTATTATTATTATTATTATTGAAATTTATTTTTATTTAATTTATTTTTTTACTAAAATATTAATATTTTTCCTCTACTTACATTTTCTCTCATCTTTATATTGATTCTTTTATTATTATTATATTTTTAACAAAAATTGAAATTTTTTATTATTAAAATGGTTGTAGTAGAATTGACAACATTGAAAATACATATATAGGAGTCTCCTTGATTCATACTCAACAAGTGTGTCCAAAGGGTTATACATAATTTATTGATATCCTTCAACAAAATTTTCAAAGTATATTTGTTGTTATAGATATTGAAAAAGACTCTTAAGACACTAATTGCTTTAAAAAACATAGACTAGAGGAAGGAGTGGTGATTTGTTGCTTCATCAAGTCCAACATTGTTGCATGTTGGTTCTTGTTCTGCAATGTCCATGACTTCAATCATTTGAATTACTGTGTTCTCATCCTTGTTGTTCCCTTGTTATGAGATATGTTGATTGGATGGTCCATTGAAAGAGCATCCTTGTTCATTGATTCCACCATGTGCTTGAGAATATTATAGTTTGTCTCTAGAATTGTTAACTATTGCTTGACCTGCAGGAGGGTGTTCATGATTTTTGTGAATTGTGCCTTGTGTTGCTGCTCAAATTCCCTGAATTTAGAGGTAAAGGATAAGACAAAACCTCTATTTTCCTGGATCATCTCCTCGTGAGGTCTTAAAATTATTTTGAGTTTCATTAAGTCCCAATGCCCTATAATAAAAAGGCAGACTAGTAACAGATCCAATCTATGCACAAAAGATGCAAAGAAGCTTAAGCTCCAAGAAGACAACCCTTTCCCTAATAACAAATGGTCCCTTGAGGTTGAGAGTGTCAAAAATTTTAACCTTTTCCTTGGAAAAGGAGACTCTACTCTAGAGAAGTATGTAGAAGGTCTTAAATTCAAGATCAAGATGGAACAAAAATTAAACAAAAGTGGAACTGAGAAACATAGACAAAATTGTGAATGTATAAAGCCCAAAAGCATCTAATGCCCAAGACCAAGGTGCCAAAGCCAACAACAGAGATCCACATTATTGAAGATCAAACATTCATAAAGGGACTTAAACTTGATGATACCAGAGAGAGAAATACTAGAAAAAGTATAGCCATCCCTGAAGAGGATAGTCTGAAAGAAGGCCATAGATAAAAACAATAGATTAAATACCAACCTATAGAGAAGTGAGTAGGAAATATTGATGCCTTCCCACATGAATGAATTGTGATTGAGTACTATCCCACCTACGTTGGGATGAAGCAACTCCATAACTTCAAAACCAAATGATATCATAGCTTGAAGCTCATGCGAAGTGATGAGGAGTCACTTCATGTTAAATGTTATTTCTTGATGATAATGATTATGCATGGGTGACACATGCTGATTAATGTGCTTAATACTGGTAATTTAAATAAGGATTAAGTTATAAAATGGATAGATTGTTGACCATTTACCCATAATACCCCCATCATTTTGAACCTAATTTCCTTGTTGGCCATTGCACCAACCTGTTTATTATTGTTTTGAAGGACCTGGTAATATTTTATTTCCTAGATATATGTTGCTTCATGTTGCGCTCTAGCAAGGATTGAATTCAATCTATAATCTTCTTGACCTATCTTGATCATGGCTCTAATAATTGCAGTGGAGTCTCCTACTACAATTAATTAAGAATTACTCCTTTCCCCTGCTAATCTTAACCCCTAGAATAACGAGTAAGCTTATACTTGGTTGTTAAAAAGAATTCCTAACCCCAAGCATATGATAATTCTATTGTACCTCTAGGATCGAAAATGACCCCATTCTTATCACCCCTTTTATTTATTATTATTAAAAAATATTTTATTTATCAATTTACTATTATTATTATATTTATAAAAATGTATTTTTGACAAATAACAAGTAAAATAAATCTAACTTTATGCCATGGTTGAATCATTAATTCTATTCACTCAAATCAAACCATTAATTTCCCTTGCAACAACCTAAGCATACCATTATAATTATTATAAGAATTCAAATTATTACTCATTTATAAATTGAAGATAAAAATAATCAAGCAAATTTGACTCATACTCAACCTTTTCCCTCACTACTAATTATGTGTATTTTAACTTATTATTTAATAAATTAGTATACTAAATTATTATACTAACCATCACCTCACTATTTACATTTAACTTTGGCTTAATAACTACAACTCTTTGTTATTTGTAATCTACCTAAAATTCACTATTTACATTTACATTTAACTTTGACTTAATAACTACAACTCTTTGTTTGTTATTTGTAATCTACCTAAACTCACCTTTTACAAGAACTTTGACTTAATAACTGGAGCTCTTTGTTATTTGTAGTATAACTTTGACCACATTTTCCCATGCTATTACTTTATACAATCCATAGTTCCATATACACTCAATTAACACTTCACAACTAATGTGTCTCAATATACCACCTTACGAGACTACTTGTACTATACATAATGCCCATAACTATTTGCATTTCTTCATTATATGACTATACATTGCTCTCGTTATTACTTATCTTGTCTTGTACCTCTCAAACCTTAAAGGCATTTTTGAAAAATTGCAATAAAAACAGAACACAATTTTATTTTAAAGAAAGGCTTTCGCCTAAATTTTAAATTCGAAACCCATGAAATTAGGAAATTGGCTCTATAGACCTCCTCACGAGGGCCACTTGTATCCCTCTCCTAGATCTTTTCGTCCAATTTCTTAAACAATAAAACACAATTTATCGAATGGAGAAAATTGAATAGAGATAAAGCTCCTAAATTGTCATTTTCATCCATTTTTCTCATTTCCCGCTTTTCCCTTTTAATCAACTAGGTACAACCAACTACAACGAGGGTTTCAATTAGGGATTTCATGGAGGAGGATTATAACAGAGAAGGTAATGCATTCTAATGCTTCTATGATTATTCTGTTATGTCATTATTTCTCTTCTATTCTCACCATTTTAACTCTCTCATGTGTTGTTGTGCTTTGCCTTTGCATGATTTTCTGTTGTAGGTTTCAAGAGCTTAAGAGGTCGAGCCCCTCTATTGTTGGTTGTATTTTTTTCTTCTAACATGGGCATGTCCCTCTTATTTCTTTTGGGTAATTTACTAAGGATTGACCCTTTTATATTGTTTTCACTTTCCCTTTATGAGTTTCATGACCAAAGGTGTGACCTTCTTTTCCTTCTTTGTGGGTCACCTTTTTGAGGCGCATCCCATATAATTTTTTTTGGTTTATATAAGGTGTGTTCTCCTCTGCACGCGACCTGCTTAAGGGTTTTTGTGAAGTTTTAAGTGTGGCAGGAGCACGCCCCCCTTCAAAACATTAGTTAGCTAAATGTTGAAGGGCACGACCTCCTTTTCCTTTTTTTTATTAGCTGCTAGTCGGTCGGTGTGAGAGGATGGTTGTAACAGACCTATAGTCTACCCGAATTTTACTTTGAAAATTTGATTTTCTCCCAAGCCTATTTTGGCACATGAGGTCATGCAACACTCCCTTGCCTTGACTGCAGGGGCTTGGCCAACCTACACCTACTGCAACTAGACTACGCCTCTTCACTTAAGTTCTACCCATAACTTTGCCTTCAACTAGAATCTACCAAATGCAACTAAGTCCTACTCACCAAGCTCATTCAATAGTAGGCACACATCCAACCGAGGCCCTTAAAACATCCCAACAACACTTGAACACTTAGCCAATATTTCAATAGTTAGTTAACACAAAGAAAAATAAGAAACAATAACATCCAACAGTCATAAAGAGTCCATAACACACATGTATAGGTGACACCTAAGGTAGGTTCCTTAACTTTAATATATGAAGAATGTCACAGATACACAACAAGGGAGTTGCACTCTCCTTCTTGCAACTCTATTACATATGTACAATAAGTTTTAGACAATATTGCATTATGCCTATTGTTGAACAAACTTGCATGATCTAATCCTTGAAGCAATTGTAGGCATGCCTCCTACATGTCTCGTCTTCTTCTTCTCACTCAGTATGTGCAATTCAACCTACTGTACCTAACCTTGAACTTAGCACAATTGCAGAGCTCCTTTACACTCCTTATGAGTGACCAATCACTTATAATTTAGCACTTTTGAGCCATCCTCCTTTTATATGAGACTTGCCTTGCACTTGCAAGCCCCTTCACTCTAAGGTGGACCCAAGTACCCTCCGTAAACTTGCTTCCTTTGTTGACTTGTCGATCGACTGTTCACATCTAACAAGTGCATCCAACTGTACCCAAGTGTTGGGTATGTGTTATATTCTTTGCATGATTAGCTCCATGTGTTGTACATTTTACTAGGGGGGATGGTAGCCCCCCCTTGTCTCGACGTTTAGGGGTTGAGGCCTCAATTTGTTTTTTGGGTTGTTTTTGGTCCATTTTTGGGTGGTTTTTAGCCAACGGTTTTTCGACCAATTGTAATATAATTCCAATTAAGGAATATAATCTGGGTTGATGGATTAGGGCTTTGGATACTGCATAATCATATGTATTGTATTGTAAATGGTGAGTTTAATACAATGAGAGTTAGAGGTGTGACTGTAAACATTTGTTGGTTTTCTCGGTTAAGGGTTTCCAGGGTAAATTTCTAAGTATTGTGTGGGAATTCTATTGTTTTCTTTCCTTTTATAAAGAATTGTGTGTTCATTTCTATACTGTAAAGGTTTAAAATGTACACAAAGTGCATCCAACTTCATCCACTTGCACCCAAGTGCGTCCACCTTTGGCCAAGTGCATCCAACTGCACCCATGTGTGCCCAATAAATGTGCTCTCGGTGGATGTGAGCCCAACAAGTGCAGATTCCCACAATTTTGATCCATATATGTTTATGCTTGAAGGCACCTCTACCATTAGTTGTAGCCCCCAAGTGTGGATTGTCCAACTACTTAAGTTCACATGTCGTCCGAGCACCCAAGCCAATCAAGTGCTCTATGCCAATCTTGTTTGTCATGCACCATGCTTGCAGATTGGATGGGCTCATTTGTAATAAGCCCCACTTTTCCTTCCCTTCTATGTATGAGTTAAGAAAGGTTGTCCTATGCCCCATACCCTTTTTGGCATATATATATTGATGAGTTAGAGGGTTTTTTGGAAGAAGAAAGTTGTGTTGGCCCGAATCTAACTCGTATAGCCATCATCCTTCTTCTTTATGTTGATGATATTAATATTGTTCTTATGGCAAGGAGTCCCTATGATTTTGACAAGAAACTAAAAATTCTCAACGATTCTTCTCTAGTACATGTATGACTATTAACATTGAAAAAATAAAGTCTATGATAATTAAATCCAAAAAGATAAATTATGCTAATTTTGTGTATGACAACAATAGCTTGGAGGAAGTTACTTCATACAAATATCTTATAATTGATCTTCATCACAAGTTTAATTGGAACTATAATATTGAGAAATGATAAATGGAGGGTGGAAAGCTCATTGTGGACTTGAAAACAATTGTAAATCAATGGACCTTTGGCTATGGGACAAGAAGAAACTCCTCTTTGACACTATTGTTATTCTTGTTATTTTAAATGGTTGTGAAGTTTGGGGTTGCAACATCTCTAGAGAATCATGGAGAAATATAGAGCAAATCTAAACATGTTTTATAACTTATAATGATATGGATTGGATCGTTATATTATTTGTCATCTATCTCGATGCTTTTAGAGTGGAAAAAATTCAGGAGGAATCAACTTGTAGGGTCATTTTAATGGAAAGCCCCAATTTGGAAAATTGGGGTTTGAAACCTTTTGAAGCCATTATGAGGCATCAAACAACAATTTTTGGGGTCAAAAAATTATCAACTTTAGCTAAGACCCCTTGATGATATTCTACACATCGAGACCTTTCCAACTATGCAAAAATTGCGTCAATCAGAGCTTGCATGCAAAATTTATGTATGTTGGCTCATTGTCACGTGTATTTCCTAACACTGGGGGTTTGATGATCCAGGGTTCATCTAAAGTTGCCCAACAAAACCCCAAGGCATCGGCATATCAATATTCAGTCGAGGACCGAAGAAGGTCTCACCTAAGACACCATGAGAATCATAGAGGCCATTTGGTATTGTGTCGGATGTGAAGGTTTAATGCACACAAATAAACCATTCAATCTTTCCTTCGTTCATTATTAACTCTATAACACGATACAAAACATAAACCATTAACATATGCATTCATTTAACTCAAAAATACATATCAAATGACAAAGATAAATATGGATTTGTATTATATTCGTTAAAACTGCAGGATGCACACAGGAACATACTCATATTACAAATAGAAATGCACTTTTTTCTCTAATTCAATCTATAGCCCTCGCATTACACTGTGCCATGTTCTCTCTAAACATGTTCTACCTAGAGTTGATTCCATTACAGACTCTAAAAAATCATTTTTCTAGACTCATACAACATTCATACAAAACTTGGTCTGAACTCATACAAACCTCGAACTGGACTCATCCAAAAACTTAAACAAGTTTTTTATTTCTTTTTCCTCAAAACTTTATTGTCATCTTTTCCTTCTTCTGCCTCTGTCTCTTTTCTCTAGTGCTCTGGTGCTCTGTCACTTTCTTCTCTGCTCCACTCTCTATGGTGATCGCCAGTTCCGAACGCTTCCTTTATCTGCATGCAACCCACATAACTTCCTTAGAGCATGGTGATCCTAACTAACTTGCTAGCTCATCCCTCATCTTTCCCACAATATATTGGTGTGTATTTGTTCATCATTCAGGAATATTCCTGAATATATTCTTCTGATTTGACCTACATGCAGTATATTCTACATCCTCTATGCGTAGTGCAAACTTGGTTGATGTGCATGCCTATTCCTTCTGTCACATAGCTATTGATATGTACGTGCAAAAATAATGTGTACGCGCAAAGAAAATATGTGTGTGCATGCAACTAACTTAAAAATTTGGGTGCCAACATTCTGACAACACTATTAATTGGATCATCCTCGAGCTAATGGCGTTGTTCATTGTTCAGATTCTGGATTGTATTCTTGAGGCATGAGTAAGAGAAAATCATCGAACTTTGCATGGTAGAAGACGTGCTTGAATATGACCAAAGAATAAAACTTGGATGTGGTTGCAACCATGTTTGATCAAGAGAAAATCATCTGTCTAGGCTATGGTAGTAACCCGACACAGGTCACAGAATGAGTCGAGCATCCCCCGAGGTGAAAGATGGATTTGGGATTCATTAGTTTGAGATCTCGAACTCTCTGCTTGCAAGCTCATACTGGAGGGGTGAATGGTAGATGCTTTTCATCATGCACTCTAGCAATCTGAGCATGTACCAGGCCAAGCCATACAACTAGAACTTGGCCCAGTTACTCGGGCACCTGAGAGATGTTTCCACCGAGCGAAGGCTCCATCGTCCCGGACCGTTGTCTTCCTCCTATATCATTCAACTAGATTTATAGCAAGGAAGACACAAATCCCTGCAATGGTGGAGGAGAAAGTTTGAAAAAGAGGGTTTTCAAAATCAACAAAGGTGATCATTCATGGCGATAGGATCACCAACTCCTGACTGAGAGAGTTGGCGTCCCATCGTAGCTTCGAAGCATAGTTTAAGGAACTGTTTGGCAAGAAAATGCATGTCATTGGTGAATAGTAGGTCGGGGCCCCTTCCTAGTAGTTTCACACAAAGCTACAACCGACGTGAGAAGGAAACCGTAGGACCCTGGGCCACTTATGTGGATTGAGAGAAGTATGTAACTATTCTTCTGTTGGAAAGGACCATGGATCTGGACTTTTCAGTGGAACTAGAGTTTTTGTTCTAACTAGATCTGTTGATAGAATCACCTTGAACATTGTTCGATTGAAAACCTATGAGAGCTTTATTTTCAGAGAAATCGAGGACCCCTCCAATGACAATGACACTAGAAGGGTGTGTAAATAGATGGGCAGATGACTAGGAATATGTGTTGGGTATGTGTTATATTCTTTACATGAGTAGTTTCTGCCTCAAGAAACATGTCACATATTTAGGTGGTTTTTAGGCACATGGTTTCTTTGCCGATGGTTTTCTATTTCCGGTTAAGGAATTAGGGTTGTTGACTAATCCAAGTCATTGGGTTAGGGTTTTGGATGCCGATGGCTCCTATATGTATATTGTATTGTAAACAATGTAACATAATGAATATATAGAATATGTTGGTTTTCCCGATTTGGCTTTCCAGGAGAAAAATCTCTATGTAATGTTTGTATTTTCCATTGTATCTTTTCTGTTCTTTTACTGAATATCTGTTTGCAGTAAATATTGTACAAGGTTAAAATCTACAATAGGTGTTGTGAATTTGCTAGTTTTTGGCCGCCTCGAAGCTCTGGGAGATCTGTACTGACCCGCTGTGGATTCCCATGGTGTGGTTTGTAATGATGTCAATCCATCGTACTGACAATGTGAATTTTGAAATGTGTCGTCATAACTATTTGCATACCTTAACCTTGTGTGATTTGGTTAAATCAGATTGCTTGACCCTTTAGTGTTTTCGAGCACCATGTAGCTCATACTACTCTTGTACGAACCCCTTGTCTTCTCTAGTATGTTGTACGTTGCTCATAACTTCCCTCACTAGCTGAAATATGGAAAATCTATGGACCTGTTAGCCTATCATGTCCTCGTGTGTGACCATAAAATGTCCTGTGTTGCTAATAAAGGTGTAATTATTCCTATCATGTACCTGCTTATCTACCTCCCACATTACAAACTTTGGTTAGGGCATGCTCTAATTTTTTTTGAATGCTTCAACTGTACCACTAACTTATTGGTGATAAGGGGTGCTATTTTGGTGATGTATCATAAATTCTTGAGTGAGATCACGGATAGTATCATTCAAAAAGTGCACTCCTTGATCACTCATCAACACTTTCAGACATCCAAACCTTGGAATCACATTCTCAAATATGAAGCGCTCAGTCGTTTCTATAGTGCAATCCTTGATCGACAAGAATTTTGACTAGTATCTCAAATACTCTATGGCCTTGATAATGTGGTGTGCACATCGGGGGCCTGATTGGTCCCATGAATTTGATATCCCACTTGTCAAATGGCTCCAATATTGTAATTAGGAACAAAGTTAGTTCATCTCGTCAGCAGGGCTTTCTGATGCACTGACAAACGTCACACCATTTAAAATATTCCTTGGAATTTACAAATACCGAAAAACCATAAGCCTACATGAAATACCATATGCGTCGTAGCTTTGCTGACATTATGACCTCCTGCAATACCTTCACGAGCCTCATACAAAATCAGATCCCGTTCATGGTCTAAAACACACTGGCACAAAATTTCGTTGGTTCCAAGCTTGTACAAGTGCCTCGTGATAAACCGATAGTTTGCACTACGAGTCATGAGTTGGCGAAATTATCTCATTGTACATCTATTCATCGTACATTATCTATTTTATCTCATTATATATATATTCTTATTCAATATATTTATTGTCCAGTATGGATTACAATTATTCATTCCATTTATGATGGATGTCCGTCGTAAGAACCCGATTGGTTCTTTGCATTGGTTAATTCAAAAGTTAAGTCGTTCCAATGAAAGTAGATTTGGGATGGATCACTTCCAAAAAGATGCAGCATATTACTTCAGGAATTCAAAAATTATATCATTTTGTTTCTTGAAGTGTCACAATTACAAAACAAAAGATAATGAGAAGTCAGTTCGATTTAGAACAAGAGATATGTCCTTCTCTAATCATGCTTCGAGGACAAAACATTTTTAAGGGGAAGGCAATGTAACATACAAAATATATAAATATTAAGTGAGAGTAATCATAAATAATAATAACAATAAATAGTTATTAATTGTATAAGGGACACATCCTTTCATTGATGGTCACCATATGTGACTTTAGGTTCTCTATATATTTGGAACTCTCATTGTACATCTATTCATCGTATATTATCTATTTTATCTCATTTATATATTCTTATTCAATATATTTATTCTCCAATATGGATTACAATTATTCATTCCATTTATGATGGATGTTCGTCGTAAGAACCAGATTGGTTCTTTGCATTGTGTCTATGTACAATCGGTTGGTGCTTGTCATGTTGTGAGAAATTATATGATCTCGAAAAGTTGATCAGGAACTGCCTCTACTCTAAAGAGTTGTGTGTTTAGAAGTTCATTGTCTAAGTTGTGATCGACTTCACCAGACTCGATCCTTGAAAGGTGGTCTGTGCCTACATTATGTTTTCCTGGCTTTACAACTACTTCAAACTCAAACTTTCAGAATAGAGAAACACATTGACATATTCTCCCCCCCAACATTGGCTTGTTGACCAAATATTTGAGCATCGAATGATCAATAAAAAACTTGAATGGGGTGCCAAGAAAATAGTGTTGAAACTTATACAATGCATATACCATATCCAGGCCCTCGCACTCCATCGTGGTATAATTTTTCTTTGAATCGAATACTTGTGGCTAAAAATGTAAACTAGATGATCAATATTCCCCTCGCCAGGCTACATGAGAACTACGCTTAGCGCAATAGATGATGTGTCTACCTGAACATGGAAAATCTTGGATCAGTATGGAAATACCAAGATCGACGCAGTTACCAACTTCTCCTTCAATGTATCCAATGCTTCTTGGCATTCCTGTGTCCAAATGTACTTTGTATCTTTGCGCAACAACTTCTCAAGTGGCGTGAAAAATTTCGCATTGATTTGAATAAAGCACATATAATACCCAGTGTGACCCAAATTAGCACAAAACTCTATGACTAAAGTGGGAGCCACCATGTCCATAATTGCAACAATCTTTGCTTGAACCACCAACAATCCTTCTTTGCAGACCACATGCCCAAGCAGGGTGTCGAACGGTGTACATTATACACTTCTTCAAATTCAAGGAAATATGTAGCTGGCGACACCTATCCAACATCAATCATAGGGATTTCATATGCTCTTTTAAAAGGATGAACACCATCCATTCATTCAGGTACACTTCCAGGAACTTGTGAATGAAGTATTTGAACGTTGAGACCACAATTCTGGAGAATACCATGACCACATTCTTTATTCTAAAGGCCATCATTGTGTAAGCAAAATGAGCCCATTCTGTCAGGAACGTTGTCTTGGGTTTATCTTCTTCACCAATTTGGACTTGATGATATCCTGAGTAGCCATTTGTGAATGAGTAGGCCCCGCGTCCACCCACATTTTCTAGTACTTCATCAGTAAAAGGTGTAGGGAATGGATCGTGTACATAGTTCGCATTTAGGTTGCACAAGTCAATGCAAATCCTTATGCTATATGTCTTATTTGGTTGCACCACCATTGGACTAATCCACTCTGACTCTTGTATGGGAACAATGATCATGACATCTAGCATTCGATCTAGCTCCTTACTCACCTTTTCCTTATACTTGGGGTTGAGGCGATATGGTCTCTTTTTTACTGGTTTAGCATCTATGAATTTTCATGGCCCCAAGGGATCCTGTGATTCCCTTTATCTCTGAAAATTTTCGAGGAATATATCCTCATATTCCTTTAACAGATATACCACATGGGTTACTATCTCCTTGTCCCAATAATCCTCGATGATGGCCATCTTTGGTGCTTCTTCTGTACCAATATTATGTTTCTTTGTCTTAATCGAGAAACCATAGTCCAACACAATGATATCTGAAGCCTTCCCTTCAATCACACACTCTCCCTTGATTTCATTGATCTGTATGCCCCCGGGGTTATCTTCATTGACATCATCGCTTTCAATTTTCCAACAATGTGCTGCCTCTTTCAGTTTTTCCATTGCCTCGTGATAGACATAGATAACCTTTGGTGTGGCATCCTTTGGAGGGAAATTAAAGATGAAATATATGATTTGCAGGAGGGCCTCTTTCTAGGCCAGGGCCTCTACCATGAAATTGAAAGTTGTGCAGAACAACATACTCACACTTCCCTAGTCTTCTTGTTTCCTCTTGTATGTACCATCTTCTAGGGACCATGTCCATTGTATGGAAAAACTGATGGACTAATTGAGTGCATGGAATTTTCTTGGTTGTACAACATATTTCACAATAGAAAACATGATCTTGGGGATCTTTAGTTCCCTTATATCTATTTGCCAATTCAAAGTCAGATTTGGGATGGAATTTAAGCTTTATAAACTCAACCACCTGCGCCCAGTCTTGTATGTTCCCATGAGGTGTCTCCCACTAGCACCCATGTGTTCCTCAGACTACTACATCCATCACATGTATGCTTTGGTCTTCCAGGACCGTTTTCTCCATTTTTGATAAGAATGTATCAACTAGACTAATACCATCAAATCTTGGTGCATCACATAACTCATATCTGATCTAATGCATTATTTTTGTAATTTTTGAACACCTCTTTGATCCAGATTAGATCATTATATTGGTTTTCATCTATGTCGATCCTTTTGGAGTGGAAAAAATTGGAGGAATTAGCTTTTGGGCCATTTTAGTGGTAGGTCTCAGTTTGGAAAATTAGGGTCCACAACCTTCTAGAGCCATTTTGAGGCATCGAACAATTTGTTTTGAGGTTAATACTTTCCCCACAAAGCTCGAACCTTGGGAAGATATTCTACACATTGAGACCTTTCCAACGGTGCAAAAATCACATCAATCAGAGCTTGTACACAAAAGTCATGCCTCCTGCAAGTTGACCTACCGTGTTGACCACCATGGTATGAGAGGATGCCACACCATCCCCCATTACTCACGCATATTGGGCTAGCCATGTATGTAATTTCAAGAATATTCTAGAAGGTCCAAAACACTATCATAATTGAGGGTTGAGGAAGTCAAAAACCTACCCCTAGATGTCTATTGAGCTATGTTCAATACTAGCCCATTAGGAGGAGAGGGGGTTTCATTCTTTTTCATTGTATCTTGTTCCATAGTTGAGAATTTTTTTTGAGAGAGGTATTCTATGAGCATAATAGAGGAGGAGAGATTATATAGTTTCCATATAAGCCACGGGTCAAAGGCAACTGCACAGAGAGTGCATCTTTCTTTGTACTTGCATCATTTTTATACTAGAGAAAAGAGCTCAGAGTAGCCTCATCTTCAAGATGGGTTTTCTACCATATTGAGTTTCCCAGGTAATATCTTGTGTTTGTTTGTGGATGGTGTGATTGTATTTTACTGTTTTTTATTTTCCACATTTTATCTATTTCACCCATAAGCAAAAAATCAATAACTAAATATTTAGGAGATCTAAAGGAAAAAGAACCTTAATAGTAAAGATTAAAATATTTTATTAGATTTGTTGTGATGAACTCTTCTAATGTAATATTAACGACAATTTACAAATCATATTGGTATCAGAGCAGTTTTTTCTTTTGCATAATTATGGGAAGTTGCAGGATCTACGAATTGACTTAAAGAGAAGTCATTGAAACCCTAGCCATGGTAGATAAGTATGTTCATAATAACCCTAAAGATCTAGTAGAAGAGATATTTGAGTTGTTGGAATCACAATTTTCTGACATCAGTCCCAATATGAACCTCCTCATGGAGGCTCTAGCAAGAAATTTCAGACCATTTGGAGATGATGGATGCTCTAACTTAGAGATCAGATCAGAGAGGAATTCGAGATATTGGGATGACTCAGGAAAGGAGTCGAAAAAATAATCTGAGAAAGAGCAGCTGATTTTGAGTGTTATTAACCCTTTAGAGTCCCTATTCAAGATGGAAGCAAAAGTGGACATAAATCCATGCCAAGGTGATATCGATGAATTAAAACAGAATCATTGGTTTCAACAACTAGAAGTTTATTTTAGCATTCCCCATATAGATGAAGGGCATAAAATTTCATTTACTAGATTGAAGTTAGAGGGCCATGCTTTAACATGGTGGGAAAGCCACACATAAATAATTAGGCTGGGGGGTGATCCACCAATAACTAGGTGGGAGGACTTCAAAACCATCATCAAGTCCCAATTCTATTCTATTGGGTATGTAGAGGAACAATGGATCTGGTGGCACTACTTCAGGAAGAGGGAGGGGAAGAGTGTATAGGAGTACACCACTGATTTAGAAAGATGGCCATCATGTTAGGTATCTCTCCTAAGAACCTAGATGTAATCCTCAAGTATCTAGGGGGTTTACACAGTCATCTACGAAAGAAGTTGATTCTCTTGAAGCCAAGGATAATGTATGAGGCTTGTGTACATGCACATTACCTAGAAAATATAGGCCAAAAGATAGGGCATCCAAATGGTTCGAAGTAGAAAAAGCATCAAGAAGCTTCCATTGAGGGGAAGAAGAAGTGGAAAGAGGGAAAACATAACAATAAAACAATCATTGCACATCATATTAAATATTCCAGCAATCATTCCAACATTGATGGCCACACCAAGGACAAATGATGGAAATTACATCCAGAGCTAAACCCAAAGAACCACAAGAAGGACATAAATAAAAAGAACCTTCTAGCCATAGATTCAAGCAATCAGGTTGAAAGTAGCTCGGATGTGGATGAAAATATTGTCTACAAATTTGTGCAAAATGAGGTGAATTCAAATATCCTTTATCACTAGGAAGAGAAGGAGATGACTAAGCTCTTCCACATCAAGATTCAGGTCAAGAAGACCAAGATAGATGCTTTGTTCGACTCTGGTTCACAGACTAATATCATAGCAGTGGATCTGCTCAGTAAGCTTGGATTGGAGGTTCACAATCATTCTAGCCCCTATCCATTAGGTTGGGTAAAAAAGGATGCAAAGATAAAGGTAATGAAACAATGTAAGAGTAAATTTGCTATAAGTGCTTATTTTATTGATGAAGTGGAATTAGACATAGTACCCCTTGATGTATGTGGAGTAGTGTTTGGAAGCCCTCACATTTATATGAGGGATGAAATATTCATGTGGAAAGCCAACTAGTACTGACTGATAAAGGAAAGTAAATCCTACATCATCAACACGCATAAAGGCAAGTCAAATATCTCACTAGTAAGTGCCAACCAAGCCAAGAGTTTGATTAGTTCTAGTAAGAAACATGTTTTGCTTTTCCTAAGAGAAATTCAGTCTGATGATGAGTCAATCAGAGTGAAGGAATCCCTGGAGGGGTGTACTAAATAATAGAAACATCAGTTGGAGGAGTTACTACAGGAACACACAGTAGTGTACTTCAAGGAGCCTAAAGGGATACCACCCAAGAGGAATGTGGAGCATGAAATACAATTATTTCCAGACTCCCCATTTCCCAATATTGGGTTGTTTATACAATCTGCTCTAGAATCAAATGAAGTGATGAAGTAGTTGTGGCAGTTGTTAGAGCAGGGTGTGATTTGACCAAGTACCTCACCTTGTGGGTCACCCATAATAATCATTCCCAAGAAGGATGGGACTTGGAGAATGTGTATCGATTACAGGGAATTGAACAAGATTACACTGAAGAATTGATACCCTCTACCGAGGATCGATGATCTGTTGGACCAACTGCAACATTCCAAATACTTCACTAAGTTGGATTTGAAATCAAGATATCACCATGTACGAGTCAAAGAAGAAGATACCTGGAATATCATCTTATAAAACATGGCAAGGTTTGAATGAGTGGTTGGTTATTCCATTTGGTTTATGCAACACACTAACTACATTTATGAGACTAATGAATGATTTTTTACGCCCTTTTATAGATTCACTTGTTATTTTTTATTTGGATGATATACTGGTTTATAGCACTACCTGGGAGGAGAACATATCACATCTTATGTAGGTGTTAGAGACTTTAAAAAAACACTAGTTTCTATCCAATCTCAAGAAATTCAAGTTTTCTCAGTGGTCTTTAGTTTATTTGGGGTATATGATTGGTGGAGGGGAGCTCAAGATAGATCCCCAAAATATGGATGCCATCGTGAAATGGCCAATTCCTACAAATTTCACTGAAGTTAGGAGTTTTGTTGGGGAAGAACAATACTTGTGGAAGTTCATAGCTTCATTTTCAGCGGTAGCTGCACCACTCCATGCCATAACAACTAGTGGTAAGAATTAGCAGAAGGAATTTTCTGAGATGAAAAGAAAGATCATTCAAGCATCGATGCGTGCATTACCAAACTCACAGAATCCCTTCGAAGTGGAGACAAATGCATGGGGGTATGACATGGGAGCAATACATATGCAAGGAGGAAGGCCCATATGCTATCATTCTGAAGTATTTCATGGGGTGGTTCTCAACTACCCTACCTACGACAAGGATGCATTGATACAAGTTGTCAAAAAGTGGAAGAACTATCTGATGGGAAAGGAGACCATCATCCACACAGATCAAAAACCACTACAATATTTGTAGGCCCAGAGTAAGCTTCAACAAACCGGTCATTACAAGTGGATGGGTTTTTTTACATTAATTTCATGCAGTCATCAAGTATAGTAAGGGTAGCACAAATATGTTGGCAGACATGCTTTCACGACTGCCCACATCCAAGATTACAACTTTGGGAACTCTAATGCACATGGAGCCTTTTACCCATGATGCATACAAAGATGCATACACAAAAGATGAGGAATTCAAGGAGGTGTATCAGTAGCTACATAGAAAAATTCATATATAAGAAGGTGACGATAAGGATGATTATCATTTCCAGAATGGTTTACTCTACAAGCTCGACAAGATTTGTGTTCCTAAAGGTGAATGATTACAACTTATCAGAGAGGCTCACACCTCCAAGGTTGCAGGACATTTTTGTGTTGGGAACACAATTGCTAACTTACAGAGGTATGTGTATTGACCCATAATGAAAGAATATGTATCACAATATATTAGAGGATGTATACTTTGTTATACCAACAGGTCCAACAAAAAGAAGCAAGGTCTATACCATACCTTACCTATACCCACTCGACCTTGGGAAATCATTTCCATGGATTTTGTGGGAGGTTTACCAACCATGCAAAAGGGACATGACTATTTATTTGTGGTAGTTGACAGGTTCAACAAAATGTGCATTCTCATACCTTGTAAAAAGAACATCAAGGGACATGAAGCAACAAAGTTTTTCTTTGAAAAGATTTAGGTGCACCTTACGATACCAAAGAGAATCATCTCAGATATGGATACTAGATTTCTTAGTGAAATTTGGATTACATTGTGGGAGAAGATGGACACTAAGTTGAAGAGGTCTACAACATTCCATCCAGAGATAGATGTGAAAAACAAAGTAGTCAATGGGACTTTGGTGCAACTTTTGAGGGGTTACAATCAGAAGCATAAAAATACATGGGATGAAAATTTGATCTATACACATCACTATTATAAAAGATCAGTCCACACTTCTACTGGTAAGTCACCTTTTGAAACTTTCTTTGGGTATTTTCCACCTTCACCCTTAGATGTTGTATATGGACAACAAGGAGGAGTGAGGGAGGACCTCACAGGAGAAGCATTAAAAGAAAAAAAAATTGTTGAGAAGATCGGGCAGATCCATTTGTAATTAAAAGAGACATTGAATAAGTCACATTAAAAGTACAAGGGTAGACATAACCAACATATAACAAAGAGAACATTTAGAGTGGGAGATAGAGTATGGTTACAAATAAATAAAGAAAGGCTACAATTTCCTGGTAAGAATATTAAGGCTCTGTGATATGGTCCTTTTGAGGTATTGGAAAAGGTGGGAGATAATTCCTACAGACTCAATCTACCCCCATATATGCACATTTAATCATTAGTGAATGTGGAGAATATCAAACTCTATGAGCCCTCCATGTTGGATCAAGAGGAGAAGCAGATCCTACCTTCTATAAAATATTTAGCACCAGATGCTCGGGTAGAGTTGGCAAAGGACACAGTTTTGCAGAAGTTGTCTGGAACTACAAGATAGGGGCATCATAACCTTTGGTAGATTGGGTTAAAGGGACAACTTCCAGGAAAAGAAAATTGGTACTCTAGGGAGAAGGGAGAGGAAATTGTATTGACCTCATTCAGTAAAGATTTTGGGGACCAAAAGCCTCCCTAAATGGGGAGGCATGATCTAGATTAGATCATTATATTGTTTTTCATCTATCTCGATCCCTTTAGAGTGGAAAAAATTGGAGGAATCATCTTGTAGGGCCATTTTAGTGGCAGGTCCCAGTTTGCAAAAATGGGGTCTAGAACCTTCTGGAGCCATTTTGAGGTATCAAACAACATTTTTTGGGGTTAAAACTTTCAAGCATAGCTTGGACCCCGTGACACTATTCTACACGTCGATACCTTTCCAACTATGCAAAACTTGTGCCAATCAAAGATCATATGAAAAATTTATACCTCTTGCAATTTGACCTACCATGTTGACCACCATGGTACGAGAAAATGCCATATCAACCCCCATTACTCATGCATATGGGGATAACCACATATGTAATTTCAAGAATATTCTAGAAGGTCCAAAACCATATCACAATTGAGGGTTGAGGAAGTCAAAAACCTACCCCTAGATGGCTATCGAGCTATGTTAAATACCGGGCCACTGGGAGGAGAGGGGGTTCCATTATTTTTCATTGTATCTTATTCCATAGTTGAGAAAAACATCCGAGAGTGGTATTCTGTGAGAATAACAGAGGTGAAGAGATTCTATAGCAGCCAAACATGCCATATCTCAAAGACACATCCATAGAGAGTGCCTCTTTATTTGTACTTGCATCATTTTTATACCAGATAAAAGAGAGAATAGGAGCCTCACTTTCTAGCTGGGTTTTCTCCCATATTGAGTTTCCCAGGTCATATCTTGTGTTTATTTGTGGATGTTGTGATTGTATTTCATTGTTCTCTATTTTCCACATTTTATCTATTTCACGCATAAGCATAAAATGTCTGGATCCGGTCCTAACCCCTCTCCGTGGGTCATTAGTTAGTAGGATATGATTTCTATGTAATAAAGGACAACACTAGTTAATAAGGCCTAATAAATAAAGGAGAATAAGTCAATGTAAGAAGACCTAATAGAAGCTTCCACTTCTAGAAAGATCTTCCTCTAGAAGTTTCCTTAGAAGGTAGAATTAGTATAAATAAGAGTAGGAGGTATTGGATATTTTGTCTTGGAGATTATTGTAATAGATATTTGCTCTACTGGAGGTTTCCCCCTCGAAGAAGAAAGTGAACATTTCTATCTCTAATAAAGGCTCTCTTTCTGGTGTTATTATCGTATTGTTCTAGATATAATCTTGATGTTCCATTACTGCTTGCTAAATATTTATGTTTCACATATTATTATTCATCTGTTATATTGCAAGTGGTATCAGAGCTCCTTCTTGGGCATAACTTGTGGGGTAATTTTTTTTTTTTTAGGGTAGAGATGTATTCCGACATCTTTAAGCTACAAATATATATCATTCCACGCATAAACCCAAGGTAGGGGACTCATACACGCAGAAAATACAAGTGGTACTTAAGCACACATTGTTGTCCACCCTTGTAACCCCTGTTGGTACCCCTTCAAGTGGTAGCGCATCAAAAAACACCTATATATGGATCAACCTAGATACCCTGAAGCCCTCCGTAGATAAACCAATCGGTCACCTGATTACTATAGTTCCAACGAGAATAACACTCGGGAAGATACTCTCCAGTACCTGGGTAGTCAGGTAGTACGGCTAAGGGCACGGTCTAGAATCCTTAGTTGGTTCCCTAAGATATCGGGCCGAGTACTACTATTGGACCCCACACATATATCATAGAGCTATAGCACATGGAAAACCCTTTTTCTGTAGAAACCTTGAATACCCTAACCCTTGGGATGAAAGCATAAACAAAAAAGACAAGATCCATTGTCGTGCAACTATGTCTCCTGGATTCTGGTTGTGAAATTCCTACACATTTATTCTTGTTGAGCATTTGGCCCTTTCGTCACTGAAGTATTATTAAGATCAAAGTATAACTTCACAGGAGTAAAAAAAATAAAAATAAAAATTCGGGGGCCAGGATGCACCCTTATTTGAGACTTGGTCCATTGGATTCCTCTCTTCATTCTAATTGTAGTGGTACCCTTAATTTTTAAGTCTTTTTTAGGTATACCCAACCCTTTCTGGGACACCCTTATTTGAGACCTATCCCATTGGATTCCTCTCTTTGTCTTGATCACCCGACTACCTATCAATTTAAGCCCATATTTTCATCTTGACACCTCCTTTTCTACTTAATCCTCCATCGTTCCTACCACCCGCTCTTGGTCCCAAGAAACATTGGAGGACAAGGTGTCCAACCTAGAACAACCAATGGCCTCCATGACCAACACCTTACAAACTGTCCTTGACAAGCAATCCCACACTCTGGAGCAACTCCTCAAGTCTAGTAATAATGTTGATCCAAATACTAAGGACCCTCAGTCTTCATTATGCTTATACTCACTCATCCCACTCCCCTTGGGGTTCTCCACCCTCTTGGAATAAGGTGCCCAAAGTTGACATGCATAAATTTGATGGTTCCAACCCTGTCGGATGGGTTTCTCAAATGTAACAATACTTATCCCTTCATGATATTTTAGATGAGGAGACCAAACTCAATGTAGGTTTTTTGTACTTGGATCAAGAACATTGGCAGTGGTGGTCGTGGCATAAGAAATGTTATCCAGGACTACCCTCTTGGAACATGTTTACTAAAGCAGTTTGTGCATGTTTTGATAGGGAATCACATTTTTTGGGCAAGCTCACTAAGCTACACCAAACTGGTTCATTCAAAGACTTCATCATGACATTTAAACAATTGGCTATCTAGAAAAAAGGTCTCATCTGATGAATTTTACCTTGAATATTTTATCAGTGGCTTAAAGGAATCCATTGGGGCTCATGTGAGCATGCATCATCCTACTACCTGGTTTCAGGCATGTCAATTAGCACTGGATGCAAAGACCATCATTTAGGATCCAACCCAGAAGGTTACATTCCCCAACCATCCTCTCCCCAGGTCTATACCAGCTCCGACACAAACCTTCAAGGTCCAAAAGGTATCTCCAACAAAAATGGCGGAGCATCGCAAGCAAGGATTTTTCTATTACTATGATGAAAAGTATTCACTAGGACATAAATGTAGGGAAGAAAAGTTCTTCTAGATTGATGCATCAACTTCCTCTTCCCATGAGGACATACTATTAGATGAGGCTCCTAACCCGGAGGATTCTCAACCAAGTGTTCATGCTAAATATTATGTTGCCTCTTCGGTGGCACCAGAGGAACCTGTCATATCTCTTCATGCCCTCTCGGATATTTTGGCCCCACAGACATTGAATATCAAGGGCTACATCAAACATAGGCTAGTTGTGGTGTTGATTGATAGTGGTAGCACCCATAATTTTATTCATCGCAGGCTTGATGAGGACACACATTGCTTTGTCCGCTCTGTTTCTAATTTTCAAATTCTCATCACTAATGGTGGTACGATGAAGTGTGGAGGTCATTGTGAGAATGTCAAACTCCAAATGGGTGATTATCATCCAAAAACCCACATATTCTCTATTTCCATGGAGGGTTTTGATATAGTTTTGGGTGTGGAATGGCTTCTCACTCCGGGACCAATCATAATGTATTACCAGGAGTTATATATGAGCTTCACCCAAGAGGCTCACACCTATACCCTCCAAGTTATCTAAGCGGTTTCTCTTGAAATCATCAATTCTCACAGGATGGAAAAAAATGTTGAATAAATGCCACCATGGTGTGATTGCTCAATTGCATGCTATCCAGGTCACCGATCATGCCTCTTTGATAGTCCCTCCTAGCCTACAAGTAATCTTGGACAAGTACCCCAAGGTATTTGAATTTCCAATGGACTTACCTCCTCCAGGGGTGAGCATGATCATAACATCCCTCTCTTTCCGGGCAATCAACCCTCCAATGTACATCCCTGCAGGTATCCATTTGCTGAAAAAAATGAAATTGAAAAGATGGTATATGAATTACTTGAGGCAGGGGTAATTCACCTTAGTACCAACCCCTATTCTTCTCCTGCGGTGATGGTCTTAAAGAAATAAGGTACTTGGCGCATGTGTCCCGATTTTTGTGCCTTGAATAAACTGACATCAAAGAAAAGTTTCCCATTCATGTCAATGATGATCTGTTGGATGATCTCCAAGGTGCGTGTGACTTCACCAAATTAGACCTACGATTCGGTTATCACCATATTTGAATGGAGGAAGATATTCTAAAGATTTATTTTAGAACTCATGAAGGACATTATGAATTCTTGGTCATGCCTTTTGGCCTTTGCAATGCCCCATCCACCTTCCAAAGTCTCATGAATAAAATATTGAAACCTTGCCTTCGACAATTTGTCCTGGTTTTCTTTGATGACATCCTCATCTACAACCTCACTTGGGATAACCACCTTCTGCATGTGGACATAGTCCTTCATTTGTTGCAACACAACCAATTGTTTGTCAAAAATACCAAATGTTCCTTTGGAGCCAATGAAGTGGAATATTTGGGACACATTGTGGTTCGAGAAGGGGTAAAAGTGGACCCGAAAAGAATACAAGCTATGCAGTAGTGGCCATAACCCAAGCGCCTAAGGGGCTTTATTGGTCTCATAGTCTATTACAAAAAATTTGTCCACCATTATGGAACAATTGCTAAGCCCTTGAACGACCTTTTTAAGAAGAATGAATTTCATTGGACACCTGCTACGGAGCAATCCTTCATAGAGTTAAAGAGGGACATGTGCACTACTCTTGTCCTAGCCTCTTCTGACTTCAACAAAACCTTTGTGGTGGAATCATATGCTTCCGACACTGGTCTAGGTGCAGTGCTCACACAAGATGTTCGACCTGTGGCCTTTACTAGCAAAGCATTGAGTGGCCGCAATCTAGGAAGATCTACATATGAAAAAGAAATAATGGCCATTCTCCATGCGGTGCACAAATGGCGGTCATATCTTTTAGGGCATCGTTTTCATATCAAAACAAATCACCATAGTCTGAATTATTTTTTGGAGCAGCAGTTATCCTCCCTAGAACAAAACAAGTGGTTGACCAAAATGTTGTGCTATGATTATGAAATCATATATAAAAAGGGAAAAAAAAATATAGTAGCAGATGCATTGTCTAGAAAACATGCTGAGGGAGGCTCCCTCTTTCCTTATCCTTATCGGTCCTTGATTGTATTGAAGAATTACGCCAAGAGTGGCTAAATCACCCGACTATCTCTCGGTTAATTCAACACCTTCATGAGGAACCTAATCCTCCCATTGGCTACACTTGGCAGGACAATATTCTTAGATATAAGGATCGCCTAGTTCTATCTCCCTCATCAGCACTCAAGCCGAGGCTCTTAAATGAGTTTCACTCATCAGCTATTGTGGGTCATCCGGGCTTCCAAAATACCTATGCTCGTGCCCATCGTTCTTTTTTTTGGGCAATCATGAAGAAGGATATCCTTCACTTTGTCACCGAATGTGAAGTGTGCGAATGTAATAAAGGTGAAACTATCAAGTCTCCAAGAGCTCTACAACCCCTACCCATTCCATCTTTTATGTGGACAAACATCTCCATGGAATTTATAGTGGGCCTTCCTAAAGCTGGGAGCAATTCTATCATCATGGTGGTGGTTGATCTCCTCTCCAAGTATGCTCATTTTTTTGCCTTACCCAACCCTTTCACACTGACACTAGTAGCACATGTTTTCCTTGATCATTTTTTCAAGTTACATGGCATGCCCACCTCTATTGTATCTGATCATGACCCAAATTTCACCAACACATTTTTGCAAGAGCTATTTAAATTGCAGGGCACCCAACTGAACATGAGCACAACCTATCACCCCCAGTCAGATGGCCAGACAAAAGTAGTCAACAATTGTTTGGAAACCTATTTGAGGTGTTTTTATTATTAAAAACAACACCAGTGGGTGTAATGACTCCCCTTGGTTGAATGGTGGTACAATAAATCCTATCATACAACCACTAAAATGACCCCATATGAAGCAGTATATGGCCAACGTCCACCTATAGTCACTAGATATCTTCCAGTCACATCAAAGGTCCAATCTATTGATACAATGTTGCAAGGTATAACAACCACCCTAACCGATCTAAAGGATAACCTCCGCATGGCCCAAAATTACATGAAGCAACAGATGGACTAACATCGTTCATAAAGGGTTTTTTAGGAAGGTGATCAAGTGTTTCTCAGGCTCCAATCATACAAAAAAACATCTCTCAAATCCCAGGGACATCACAAGATAGAACCTAAGTTTTATGGGCCCTACCAGATCATCAAGCGTATTGGTTCAGTGGCTTACAAATTGGCCCTTCCAGCGACTTCCAAAATCCATCCTATGTTCCATGTTTTATGTCTGAAGAAAGTGGTTGGACAGAATTGCAGGGTCCAAACCATCCTTCCAGAATTAGATGAAGAAGGCTCCCTTTGGCTCCAACTAGAAGCAATCCTCAATTCCCGTTAACGTTTGTTGTGTGGTAGAACTATCAAGGAAGTGTTGATCAAGTGGAAGGGCACCTCACTAGAGGATGCAACTTGGGAAGCATTGGCCATACTCCAATAATTTCCGCACCTTCATCCTTGAGGACAAGGCTTCTTTCGAAGGGGGAGGGCATGTTAGGATCTGATCCTAAGCCCTCTTTGTGGGTCATTAGTTAGTAGGATATTCTTTCTATGTAATAAAGGCCGACATTAGTTAATAATGATTAATAAATAAAGGAGAGTAAGTCAATTTAAGAAGACCTAAAAGAAGCTTCTGCTTCTAGAAAGATCTTCCTCTATAAGTTTCCTTAGAAAGTAGAATTAATATAAATAAGAGTAGGAGGTATTGGATATTTTGTCTTGGATATTATTGTAATAGATATCTTCTCTACTGGAGGTTTCCCCCTCAAAGAGGCAAGTGAACATTTCTATCTCTAATAAAGGTTCTCTTTCTGGTGTTATTCTGGTATTGTTCTAGCTATAATATTGTTGTTCCATTACTGCTTGCTAAATATTTTTGTTACACATATTATTATTCATTTGGTATATTTCATAAAATCAATAACTAAATATTTGAGAGATCTAAAGGAAAAATAACCTTAATAGTATAGATTAGAATATTTTATTAGATCTGTTGTGACGAACTGTTCCAGTGGAATATTCACAACAAGTTATAGATTAGTCCTAGTAGAGACTTCATACAAATTATTCTTCCATCTCTTTGTAGAATCCTCTGAGTCAGTTTCGTAAGATCACACACTTCTCCAGCCCAGCTCACTATTTGTTGTGGGATTGATGTAATTATCTCCATGCTCTATAATTTGATAGATATTATCAATAATGGAGCTTTGTGCATCCTTATTCACGGGCTCATTTTACTTGTCACCTTCATTTGGATCCAACGACGCAATCATGTGCAAAGTATATGTCTCAAAGGACATCTACCTTTTCTTCATATTCATGATTGCATTACTGTGAAATTCCAATTCAATGCCAAGTAGTGCAAGGTAGGGATTTGAGTTGTCCATGATCTCAATCGCCTCAAAATATGCCTTAGTCTTCACCCCTTCAATGTTCACTTATACTTGTTCCAGTCGAATGATAGGATAGATTATGTATTGATTAGCCAGTCTTAGTTGAATGGGGGACCACACCAAGTTAGGTCGTCGTCAACTCCCATGATTTCTTTGGAATAATGTTCACATCAAATCCTAGATCCAACATGACACTTGATGTCTCATAGCTTCCAAGTTCAGCTGTCATCTTGAAATTTCTTCATGTGCGCTTATGTTTTCTCAACTGGTACATGTCCTTTTCTAGTAATGGGGCATATATGGATACAATTGTTTCTTCTTCCACCATACATATTGTTAACATGTGTATTAATTTCCTTGTACAACATCATAATCACTTAACATTTTCAAACAACAACACAAAAAATTGCTTACTTTATCTTCTTCTTTCTCTTCATGACTAGTGTTGCACTATATGTCTTCTCTCGCCATGTTCCACATCTCCTCATTCCCTTTGTTCGACCCATTGCACCTCTTCCTACTCGCGATATTTTTCAACCAACCTCTGTGTTGTGTGTTGTATCACTTGCACCTCCAATGATTTAAGTGTTGCACATTTCAATTCTTCATGGGATCGTGCCTCCTCTAAGCCTCCTTGGGTTGCATAATGTATCTCCTCACACACAAGGGTTTCCTATAACGACCTTTGCATCATACACTGCAGTTATTCATGTACTCTATCTTCCTCTAGAGCCCTCTGCACATCGTGCGGGCGCTGCTTCTGCTGCTCAACATCAAACTTAGGAGGAGTTTCCCCACTTTTCTCATCTTCCCTTCTTCTTTCTAAGTCTGAATTGATCTTTCAGATTGTGCAGTAGTCATATAGGCCATAGTGTCAAAGGAAACTCCACAAAGAATGCCTCTTTCTTTATACTTGCATTTGAAGAAAAGAGAGCAAAGTGACATCACCTTCTAGTTGGGTTTTCTCCTGTATTGGGTTTCCCAGGTTATATCTTGTGTTTATTTGTGGATGGTGTGTGCGTATTTATTTATGTTTTTTTTTTTTTTGCATTTCAACTATTTAATACATTTTAAGTAGAAAACCAATAATTAAAGAATCTGAGATCTAAAGGAAATTAACCTTCATGACAAAGATTTTAGTATTTTATTACATCTTTTGTGATGAATAGTCTAGTGGAATATCCACAACATTTTATAGATCATATAATCTCAAAATAAAAGGCAATCCACCCTATGTTATCCTCCTTATAGAAGTGAGTCTTTCCCCCATTGAGAGCATTGCTATGACTAGGTACCTAATGTAAAAGAACAAGATACATAACATGGAAGACAAGAGGCTTCCTAAGATTTATTCAAACTCGATTCAAAACCACCTACAACTTAAGTGGGGTTGACATAAATATGCCAAGTCTTGGCTAATATATTGGGGAATAAAGGATGAGGCCACTTTGCAAAATAATGATAATATTAAAAATATTATTACATCTAAATTTAAGGAGAAATTGTGGTGTGATAAAGAATTAGAGGATAACAAAATTTAAGATACTATAAGAAGGTGATCAACCCTAATATATAATATCAAAAGTATATCTTTGTTTTGACTAGTGTATAGAAGAAAATCAGAATTGCTAAAATAATAACAAACTCTTACAAGTACCACAATGAAACAAGGCACTGGATAGTTCCTAAAACATTATGGGTTGGAATAATTTGCCATCTTTGTGATACTAGGAGGGTTGAAGATGAAAGCAACTTTTTATCAGAATGTCATGCATACACCCACATTATATAACAATTTCAAAATATTTGTTACAATATTGACCTTCCCAACCTTTTAACTTATCAAAACTAGGGTGATTTAGAAATGCATTTCTTAAATATTTTCGAGTAGAGGGTTAAAAGTCTATAGAAAAACAAGTAATTCCTTACCTTTCTTGAGGTCCGATAAACCAAATTTGGCATCATCATCATCATCATCATATCTTTTTTTTCTTTTTCTTTTTATATATAATTTAGATTATCTTTTACACATATATAAATCTATTACTTTGTTTTGTTTCTAAATATGGTCTTTTCAAGGCTATATCTATATTCAAGTATATATATAGAAACTTTTAAAAACCCCACCCCTTTTTAATTATCAATCTATACTTTGTTATATTTTCTCATAAGATAAGTGCTCTCTCTTTTTTTTTAATAGAAAGTATGGAACTCAGTTTTACTTATATATTATAAAAAAAGAAAAGAAAAAGTCACAACCTATCCACCTTACGTTCATAATAAAGGGGTTATACTTTCCATAAATTTATGTTTTATTCTTATCCCATAAATTTATATTATGTTCTTATCAAATTTATGTTATGTTCCAATGAAATCCCTCAATTATGTAGGAAATTAATAATTTCTTATTTAAATTGGTATTAATTATAAAATATGATTGTGGCTATTAAGGTTTTAGTTATCAAATTAAGGTTTAAATTTATATTATGTTCTTATCAAATTTATGTTATGTTCCAATGAAATCCCTCAATTATGTAATGAAATCCCTCAATTATATAGGAAACTAATAATTTTTTATTTAAATTGATATTAATTATAAAATATGATTGTGGTTATTAAAATTTTAGTTATTGATATCATATGTAGTACTTTAGAGGGTCATAATTTTTTTAATGGGTGTTGCATATTACAATTTATCTATTTATCTTTTTATTTTTTATTTCTAAACAAATTGTTGCAATATTGTTTTAACAAGATACATATTTATGTTTAGGTTATTGTGGAAATGTAACTTAAGCCTAAGAAATAAACACATTATTGTGACTCTCAAGCATAATACACAACCATAAATCTTACAATAATTAATCTTATAGTTTCAACAATTAACTTGTAGTTAGGAGATTAAATTTAAAGTGTTTTACTTGAAATTCAATGAACAAGTAATAAATAAGTTTCTCAATTGTTTGATTTTGGACGCCTAGCTCCTTTATATTTTGCTTCCCCAAACTAGATTTAATCTTCCTATCCAACTAGCAATAACTTATTCGGTTACATGGCTCTTGGGTTTCCTATCCCTCCATGCTTGGAGATAAAAAAGAAAACAATTCTAAGCCAAAATAGGTTTCCTAGCTCTAGGAAACCATGGGTTTCCTAGTCCTCTATGTCCGAACTCTAAGAACAACATTGCCAGTCAACCAATATGTAGGTAGTCAATAATCCCTCCAATGGATCAGTGCCATAAATTTCAAATAGCTTGGTCTAGAGAAATAGATCCCACTTTCTCATAGTTCCAGAGCAATTTTCCCTTCCAAAAATAATCCACCCCCACACATCCTTTCCTCCTCCTTCTTTATAAAAATCCTATTCCCTTTACCAAAGTCTCCTCAATCACCCTCATTGATGGTCATTGACCTCCTTATTTATAAAAATCACATTCCCTTCCAAAAATAATCCACCCCCACTATAAGAACAACACTTCAACTAGTATGTAAGTTATTTCACTATCTATTAACCCATTAGAATATAGGTTAGATTACCAAAACACAATCATGCATAACCATAATTATTTTCATGCTATTAACAACAATATGTATGGGCATTTAAAATAAACCAACATATTTTAATTCCCATGTGCTTCACACCAATTATCCATCCACAATATAAGGTCAAATTGGTATCCATTTACAAAGTTTCATTTTAAATTTGAATGCTTAAACGAAATCAAATAATGGTCATCCTTAATTATAACATAAAGAGTAAAACTCACATAATAATTCTACATATATGTATGTCAACGTGTCCTCATAACTATAGTTCTATCAATCTAACTAAGTTCAACATATAATAACTAAAGAATAACAAGATAAGCCATAGTGTAGTTTTAGTTGTTGAAAGTTAAAATGTCGGGCATTACAACTAGTAGCATCAACGGTGGACTTCATAGAGCCATAGGCCACAACAAAAAAATATCAAAGTGAGACATTGACCTACTTGGAGTGTAGGTAAGAGTTCAAATATGTGTACCTGCATTATGTGTAGGTAAGGGTTTACGTTAAGATCGAAAGCCATATTGAAATCTAGAGCTTGCAACAAAGCTTGTTGTTTACCTCATTGAACTAGTCGATGATCCATATACAGTTGGGTGAAGCTCAACTCCAATGGGAACTGATTAAATAATGGAGCGGAATAAGCCTATATTGTGATCCTATGTGAATCCATGCCATTGGTCCTTGCCTTATGTCTACCTTGTAACCCTATCAAACACCATCCATATAAGTCTATCTAATCTCATAGATTCAACCAGCAAAGGGATATTCTTGCTAAACAAAATTTCTAGACATTTGGCTTACCTTGCTCAAGAGTAATAGTAGTAGAAGTACAAGATCCAAAAACCAAGGCAGATCCAAAAAAAACGTGAAAGGTTAGAAACCACACCTTCAAAACCCTTAACAAAAGTTGTTATTCATATCTCAAGTGTTCTTATAATGCTATGGCTTAGGGTGATTAAAATAAAAGGTATTCAAATTTGGCGTGATGAAACAACAATTGCAGTTCAAAAATCAATTATAGGGCATGATATTATAGGATCTATGCTTCCACCCTGCGATTGTCTTTTCGTGATGTTAATACAGTAACAGAGCCATGCCATTGCTCATTAATTCGCTACAAGCAAATTAATGAAATCACGGGACTCAACTGCCCTCTATTGACGTTACCTCTCAACCTTATAGAGGGGAGCACCTTCGTGCCAGCTTGACAATCAAATTCTACATTCAACTGATATCAATTCTAGGTGGAAAACACATGAACAGTTAGCTCCTGGTGTGATGACCACCACTGTTGTTAACAGAAATCAAAATACAGTGTCAGACTCCATTAACCAACAAACAATCCTTGCATAACAACTGACAAAAGACAGGACGATGGAAACACTCGAAGTTAATTGGATTGCAGATTTCTTCCATCCAATACATATAAAGCAAGTTCAACCGTTGACTTTATTCAATACACATAGACCAAGGTCAATCATTGACTTTGTTACAAAAGGTCAACGATTAACTTTGTTACATGACCGTTGACCGTTGGATGCATAGAATCTGGAATTTACAATTAAGATAAGGATTGCCCTAACCATTAACTTTGTTAGGTCAACAATTGACTTTGTTATATGACCGTTGGATGCATAGAATCTGGAATATACAAATAAGGATTGTCGTAACCATTAACTTAGGTCAACAACTGATTTTGTTACATGACCGTTGAATGTACAGAATATGGAATCTACAATTGAGATAAGGATTGTCATAGAATATGGAATATACAAATAATATAAGCATTGTTCTTATTGATGCACAGAATATGGAATCTACAATTGAGATAAGGATTGTCGTAACAGATGACCGTTGGATACACAGAATATGGAATCTACAATTAAAATAAGGATTGTTGTAACAGATACATTTTGTAATCACAATAATAAGAGTGGCGGCTATAAGATCGACAAAACCTGCAGTAGATACATTTTGTAAGCACAATAATAAGAGTGGTGGCTATAAGAATTCACATTGGTAAACGATATTGGTCTGTATGTAAACATAAACAGTAAACAATGAGATGACTGCTTTCAAAGTATTAGTTTATCTTTATAAGTTGAATTCATTGACATCATCACCTTAGCATTTAACTAGTGTCCCTTTAACATCCAATATATCCACTTAGCATCCTTATAGCATCCCTTGAGTGTTCCCATAGCATTCAATTAGCATCCCTATAGTGTCACATGCGCATCCTTTAGAGAGAGTCCCATGTAGTGTCTTGTTATGCGTTTGTTGGCATCCTTTATGGTGTCATGTGTGGTCGTAGGTGTCCTTAAGTCAAATGTTAGTATTAGGATTTGGTACGATAGGTAAGTTAGGTGGGTAGTTAGGGTAATTTATATTGGTTTGGTTAATGAGGTAGATTTAGTAGGTTAGGTTCATTAGAGTAGTAGACTAGGTTGGTTTGGTTAAATTAGCGGGCTCAGTAAAATAATGGGATAGGTGTGTTAGGGGTTAGTGGGGTGGATATGGTAGGTTAGGTATGTTAATGGGTAAGTGATTTGAAATGTATCTCAACAAGACAAATGGTTGTAAAGATAAGTATCTAGTGCAATTCAACAATTAATGAAGGTTGAACAAAAGAAAATGACAATGCATCTTTACCTATATCTCATTGTAATTAGACTCACAAAGAGATTTTTTCTAGCCAAGATGTGAGGAAGCACAAGAAATGGATGTGTAAATTGTTGAATGGCCATAGAGTCATGAGCTACATTGTAACCTAAGATTGTCGAAATGAAGAGTAAGTAACCATTTGACGCTGGTTTTTGGGATTGGGTTCCAAGGTAAAATTTATGTGTCAATTATATGTTTGATTTTATTGTTGTCAGATCACTATGGGATGACATTGTAGTTCTCAATCGTGTTTTGGCAATTTTCTATGAGAATATTTCACTGTATTAGGGTTATTCTTGCTTGATATTACTTCTTGTAGATTGTTTTCATAACCATAACAATTATGAACCTCAGATCGTCAATTTGTTGAGTTCAATGAGATCAAACGTTGTAATGATAAAGTTGTTTCTTATTTTCAATTAAGTTGCTAATTCTCGCTCCTTGTATTTAGCATAAATTCCCCTCACTAGTTCGTGGGAATTTTGTATAGCCTATATTATTATGGAGTAGTTATTTCATTGAAATCAATTTCTTGTTGCCTCAAATCTCTTCATTGTCTCCTATATATAAAATGACCCTTCAACCCATCATATGTTGGGTATTCTATGGAAAATCAACTTGGAAAACAAGGATAACAAGCTAATTATTGTTTTATCTCCCTTAGAAGTTGCATGGTCAACAACTAGCCACCAATAGATTGTATGCTATGTGCTATCAGTCTAGGAAAATAAAGTGTTGAACCAACCTCAACATCATTACATGCATGCATTTGTACATGCTTTAATGATCCAGGCGGACATCAGTGGCTGCCCACCTGTTCCATTGGCTCAAAATACAGTGTCCATCTTGGTAGTTTTTCAATGTTTTTTCGGGTCCTAAACTTTTGGGGCCATTTTGAGGCCCTAAAAGACATTTTTTTGGCCCGAAAGCACCCAGTTGATAGTTGTAATCTCTAAACGAATCCATTCGAGATGTTTACTTCTCAGTTAGACCTATTTGAAAAGATACTCAGCACCCAAAATGAAGATTGTATGAAAAAGTAACATCCCTGGGAAGTTGACATTTTAACTAACCACATCAAGGCCCACAAACCTTTTGGCATTTCATCTTTTGGGGTTAGGGTTTTGGATTTTTAGGGTTTTATCATTGATGCTTTATGTTAAAAGGCCTTTTCAACCTCATTGTAATGATCATCTTGCGAATGCACGTAGCCGTCACATCTCTTCTCATAGAAAAGTTGCCGCCATTCTAACAAGTTCATTCCACTCAGTATTTTCTTTTACAATCGCCGCATATTTCATTCTTTAATAGAAATTGAGTATCACTATATCTATGTGTTTCTATCCTATTTTTGTGTTTCATTTCGTTCCCTCATAAATTTGGATCAATGGTATCATAGAAATATGCTCTTTATCTATTTCTCTATGCATGTCCCCAACAAGGTCAAGGTATAAGGCATTGGTACTCGAACTAGTTGAGCCTTTGGAAGACCATCCTTGCTAACCCCGACGGTTTTCCATGATGGAGGAAAAGAGAGATGAAGGAGAAGGAGATCATGTTAAGTTGTTGCTCGCAGAATTCCTTGCACAACAAAGGAACGAGATTATGGATATTTTTTCTGAAATCCTTTGACAACTACTGACAACAACATATGCATCTTCGTCAAGAAAGCACTTTGGAGGTGCCACCCCCTTCAAGTGACAAGTTAATTTTTATCTTCCCACATTTGAAGGTTAGATACATACAGATGCTTTGGAAAAGTGGTTAAATTGACTAGAAGGTTATTTCTTTGTCCACAATTTTTCCAATAGGGAAAATATCACCTTTGTTCTCCTTAAGGTTGTCCCCCATGTCAAACATTGGTGGGAGATTTACTATGAGAAAAAACCCACAGAGGGGTATAGAATATTTGGGGTCAAGCCCACTTGGGACTCTTTTATGGATGTCGTCAAGGAGCAATATTACCCTGTTGGAAACTACGATGATCGGTACATAAGATGGACCATGTTATCGCGTAGTTTGTATTTTAGGTCACAGGCTAAAGGATAGAGGACAAACTGGCGTAACATGAACCTTCCCCACCCAATGTCACCTCGATGGGGAGGTTCTTTCTGTTTAGGGAGGTTAGCCTAGGGGAGACGTCCCCGGTAACCTGGGGTTTGAAGAGGCAATGGGTACAAGTTCAAGTGTTAAGATTTCCCTCCTCGCAGGTTACCACCAGTATCAGATAGTCTGGCTAATCAACCAATAAAGAAGTGAAGTCCCTGTTGAAAACACCTGCCCGAAACAAGATAATAACAACACAATATGTATATTTGCAGGCTATAACTCAAAGGGTTAGTACTTCTTAACTATCTGATTTCATTCAATAAGCAATGTAATAGATAAGATGAAGTCAACGTTCTGCTAATTAGCTTATGAAAGATCACCAATTCATCAATATCTACCAAAATGACCAAGCCTACAGTATATTCGATCAACAATTTGTTCAGTAAATGCTTGACGTCATCTTTTAATTGCTTATTATTAGTCAAAAGGGTGTTGCGTCAACTATGACGTCATCCTAGGTTAGCAGTGTTAGGGTTAGTTAGGGTTTCAAAAATTAAAGTTTGAAAGATGGTTCTGTACACTAGAAACTCAATGTTGGAGATATTACCAGTGCCTTAGGGTAAATGGAGTCAAAAGCAAGGGCACAAAGTCTCGAGAGGATTAAAACTTAGAGAATAGAAGGTAGGGTTCTAAGGTGCTCCAATGGCAGGGCCCTAGAATAAAAAACCCTAGGGGAAGGAGGCTCACTCCGGTGTTGCTTAAGAAAGGCCTCGTGCTCCTTCCTCCTTCTCTAAATACACTTGGCAAAACGGCTAGCTTCAAAGTATAAATTTAAGGGAGAAGGTGTTGCAAAGGCAAGGCCTTCAAACCCTAGAAGGTGAAACCCTAGGTGTACTCCAACTAGGCCTAGGATGTCTCCTCTTTTCAACCTATAACTTCAATGCTAGCTTAGAAAAAAGAATGAAAAGTGTAGCAACGACTAGGCTATATCTTCTTCTTTCAATGGCTGAAAACTATTTCTCAACATGGGGACATATAGCAATGACCTACTTGTGTGCTTACTACCTAGGGCTTTAAAATCAACAATTTATAAGCAAATGCAAGAATACTAACCTACAACCATTCAATCAAGAAGTTTTGCAGGAAAAACACTTACATATCATGAAGAAAAGCACATGCAAACCCTAGTTGTAAACCTTCCATGAGAGAAATGCCATAAATGCCAAGATAAATCCTCCTCCAAGAGTAGTGCCTCACTTAAAACACCAAAAATACCCAAGTAGGGTGCAAGTATTGAGATCTCACAAGAGAGTGAGTTGTGTTCTATTCAAATGAGGGAAAAACATCCTCAATATATATCAATCCATGACCTTTAATTTACAGAATAGGTCATTAAAACAGTCGACAAGGCTGACTACAAAATTTACACTGTTTTTACATTAACTGCTAAATAAAAGACACAAAATGAGTAAAAGGTGGGACGTCAAGCCCTTCTGAGGGAGACGTTGGCCCTTTTTGGGCATATCCAGCATCCAGAAGTCAGGCGTTAGCCCTTTCAAGGCTCCTTTAAGCTTCCACACGTGCCAATAATCTCATCACACTGCCACACGCTCAAGAAGACATCTGAATATACTAAGTGACATCCTGTCCATCAAGAGGAAAACGTTCCATATGAAGTGGGTGATCCCCCCTAGGCCGGGCTCAACCAAAGTGTCCTGGGTGGAACGCCCTTCTTTTCTTCATGTGCAAAGGCTCATCATAACACTGTCCTGTCTCTGCTATCCCAAAAATCATCTGATGGGATCTTCAGCCCCATGGAGGTTTGAGCTAATCATCTCTCCATGTGCACCGGTCCACTGGTACCTGTCCGTCAGGCATGGTCCTGCACATCAAAAAATTCGCCCTCCATGGGCTCATTAGTCCTCGGGATCATAGCAATGTCAATCATATCTCATCATTAAATTTATCAAATACATGCATAAAACCCCTAACATATCATCTAATTGCTCAAAGACATCACACTGACCTACTATACAAAGCTGAAGAAAAGACAAAGTGCCCTGTTGGGCCAGCATCCACAAGAAGAGGAAAGTTTCCAAAGGATATCATTCAAGCCATGTAACATGAGATGGTATGGTCTAAGGATGTCTAGACACAGTGAAGACCAGGGGTAGGTATTATCTGTGGGTGCCTTTGTAGGAGGTGAGTTGTACCTGTCATGGATGCAGTTCCTTCCAAACCCCTTTATTGCCTTTATTCTTCCTTTATTCATTACTTTTTTCTTTCCTTTTGCTTCAATATCTGACCAGAGGACACTGCCTTGGCATGGTGACTAGAGCTGACAGTGTTACCCACTAGTATTTTCACAGAAATGATAAGGTTGGCTCGTGATGAGACCCCCTTTCCCTTGGCCATGCAACCAAGGGTCATTGCCCTGGCGTGGTGACCAGATAATGACAACGTCATACTGCTAGATACCTATGAACATAATGGGCCGGCTCGTGATGAGACCTCCCATCCTCTTGGTTAGGCCTTGTTATATTATTTTTATTTGGGTCCCTTTTGTTTCTTATCGAGAGGCCTTTTATTGCCTTCTTGGGGATCCCTGGGCAAGGGATCTCTAGAATTTATTTCCTATGGCTTTTATCTTTTACTAGCTGCTTTTACCTCCTGGGCCTTTAGCCCCTTCTTCCCACAGGACAATGTGTAACCCCTCAGATAGGTCATCCTAATGCCCAGACTAGGGGAATGGGATGGATGTATGGGAGATAAGATGTAAAATGATAATATGGTGGGAGCGGACGATGGCTCTTCAAATCCACCTTGGTGGCTAACCAAAACCCATGGATACAAGCTTGCTAGGGCACCCCATTAATCCCCCCAACAATGGTCAAGTGGGTTAGTGTAAGATCCAAGCAGTTGTCAGAAATTTAAGGAACCTGATGCCTATATCTGAAAGTTATAATGATCAAACATGACACATACCATGATACCTGGACCAATTAACTCATGGAGCAAGAGTCTCCTTTGATGCAAGTCCAAGCCGATGGTGATGGATGTTGCTGCTGCTGACAGGACAATTTTGGCGAAGAAGAAGAAGGATGGGCCCTCTAGGGCCATGCTCAGGTCAATCTTGCTCTTGGTATTCCATGACTAGGACCTGTGGGCCTCGAGACATGATCTCCTAGTGATCCCTAGAAATCGGGGATAACATACCACACTACATTAGGAGAGGGATCAAACATTGTCCGAGTTCACAAATAAATTTCATACATTATGCACCAAGCTAGGTATCAGAGACTCCGAGCGACATCTGATTCTAAAATACTATGGGGGTCTACAAAGGTACATCCAAATAGAAATGGAGTTTTTGTACATCTCATCGTTGGGAGTTAGTTAATGCTTTTGAAAAGTGGTTAAATCGACTCGAAGGTTATTTCTTTGTCCACAATTTTTCCAATAGGGAAAAAATCACCTTTGTGCTCCTTAATGTTGTCCCCCATGTAAAACATCGGTGAGAGATTTACTGTGAGAAAAAATCCACAGAGGAGTCTATAATGTTTAGCCCACTTGGGACTCTTTTATGGATTTCGTCTAGGAACAATATTACCCTATTGGAAACTATGATGACCAGTACACAATATGGATGACATTGCATCAAGAGTGGGATCAAATAATGTTATAGTTCACAAATACCTTTCATACCTTTCACACCAAGTTGGGTATCAAAGACTCCGAGCAACATTTGGTTCTAAAATATCGTGGGGGTATACATAGGTAAATCCAAATAGAAATGGAGTTTTTGGACATCTCATCGTTCAGAGTCACTTATCGATGTGTTATCAAAGTCGAGAAAAAAATTAAGCAGAGGAATAAATGGGAGTTTGGATATGTGAATGCATCATAGTAGAAGCAGGGAAAAGGAAGCCCCAACACATAAAACAAAGGTCAAAGAAAGGATGGGAAACCTCGGGACAACCAATCTAAGATTCAAGAAAATAATGATAATGGGAAGATGAAGAAATACACTAGTAAGTGGGGTGAGTTCCATAAAATCCCCTGGCACAACATCGATGAATTTTTCCCAAAGAAGTCATTGGTGGCTGAGTTGAAAGCCTCAGAGTTAGATCTGATATTTGACTGATCTGATTCAGAGCTCGATAAGGGGAATCAGATCATTAATGCAAAGCCTAGTGCCACCGTTGCCACAACCAAGATCCAACCAAACAAATCAGAAGAGCCAAAGGAAGGTGAGCTCCTTTTTCACTCATAGATGCGGGTGAAGAGTGTTCCGTTTCATTTCATTTTTTATAGTGGAAGCCAAAAGAACCTCATCTCAATAGAGGTCATCAAGCGATTGGATTTTCCAAAAACACCACATCTGTAGTCATAAACATTGGGTGGCTCAGCCAAGGAAGAGATCTCCGCGTCAGCCAACAATGTTACCTACCCTATGGAATCAACCCCTTCAAGGATGAGGTATTGTGTGATGTTTCCCCACTATAAGCTTGTGATTTTCTTTAATGTAACGTCCCCAACCACCAATAGGTCGGGAAACACCACTACTCGAACACTTCACTTAGCTCAACTAGATCTGATACCAATGTGTAACATCCCCAGCCACCAACAGGCCGGGCAATGCTACCCAAACAACCTTAACCTTGCATTTACTTCTCTGATATTGTTTCTGTGACATTTCGGTCTTAAAAAACAGGCTAGGCCATGCCACTGAGTAGCTTTGCAGAAATAATCACATATAAAATTTAACCAGAAGATAGAGATAACATCTATTATTCACACTTATACAGATATATCTATCTAATGCAATTAAACAGAAGCAACATTTAACACATACATGCAACATATATATAAACAAACGTTACTCATTAATTATAATTCAAATACAAATACACAACATACAACGAACACATAATTGGTACTTATCTTTTAATAAACGACCACTAACTGTGTGAAAACCTTCCACTAACCTCCCAACCTTAGACTACGTTTCTCATCATGCTCAACAATGGTTCACCCCCGAGGTGGGACTAAACTCCATCGGGCAAGGGAATTCTAGGCTTGGCAAGGACAACAAGGAAGTTTCACAGAACAACAAGAAGGATCTTTTATCCCAGGAGCCACTTACGCCCACAACCCACAGACCCTCATTCCCCACACGCCTGCTCCACCCCAGGAGGGTACACCTTCACTAATGCAAGTCCATCAGCTACTATACTTCCCTTACCTTGGGCTTCAACAACATGTTGGACAAGAAGTCTCAGAGTATTGTAGCTTCTATGGGACTCCCTTCCAGGAGAACTCACTTCCCAACAAACTCTCTCACTTGGGAGAGTTTCTCACAAGCGTGAAAACTTGCTTCTTCAATTCATCCCCTAAGCAACAATCAACAATATTCAGCTACACACGGGTGACAATAGCAACAGAAAACAGGTATGGACACTGAAAATGGAAACAACTAAACACTAAGGCACAACACGGCTCAGGCGAATACAATTATGTCAGGCTTCACAGGAGAAACACAACATAACTCAAGTACGACTGCAGGATTCCAAAGGTGTGTACTAGATACAAAGGTGATGATGATGGAGAACTGGATCAATGCGTGAATCCTTGGTCAATTGGGAAGGTGACAGACTTCCAAAGAAACGTAAGGGTCGTGAGGAAATTTCAAACTAGTCCAGATGCAAGGATGGGGAGCAACGCTATAATGGAAAGAGAACTCCCAATGAGTTGGTTCCCTCAGCTTTAAACTGCATGCACCCAAGTTGACACATGTCTTCTTGAAGCCGCATGAGTTCCACTTAGCACTCGTTCCCTTTTTCCTAGGAACTTAGGACAACACGGTTTAAGTCAACCATAACATTTGGGAAATAATAATAAATTATTATTCCCTTAGAGGTAGGCCCTTCTATCTTAGCCCCTAGGCCTAGACGCTTAGCCCCCTCCCTTACCCTACCTAGTGGAGCTTAGTCCCCTAGAAC
Source organism: Picea engelmannii (assembly GCA_009831015.1). NCBI lineage: Eukaryota > Viridiplantae > Streptophyta > Pinopsida > Pinales > Pinaceae > Picea > Picea engelmannii. The sequence goes on from ML795248.1 coordinate 121,094, forward strand.
TCTTCTTCGTGGTCGGTCTACATGAAAAAATGTAATTTTATTAATTATGCGAGTACTTACATATACAAAATTAGGTTCATTGGCCTTAGCATCTTGCTCACTAGCCTAATAAACACATAAGTCTCTCATCTTATAACCACTCGGCTCACCAGCCTATAAACATAATTACAATTCAGCAAGGGCTCGACCTTGGGTTGTTACAATCCCCTCCCCTTATTTTTGCACTGTCCTCAGTGCAACTTATTTACACAACAACAACAAGATTTCAAAAATATGTGGGTACTCTGCCCGCATAGCATATTCATGCTCCCATGTTGCATCCTCAAGACCGTACCAGGTCCACTGGACTTTTACAAGCTCTATGGATCGATTCTAGAGCTGCTTGTTTTTCCGGTCCAGTATATGTACTGGATGCACCTGCAAGACACCTTCTTTCTCCACCTGAATCACATTCCAATCAATAACATGATTAGCATTAGGTATATATTTCATGAAACACATTATGTACAATCATGGATGCAGACAATGCAAGAATATATGCAACTGGTCCAATCCTTTCTAGGATTTCAAATGGCCCACAATATCTGGTTGCTAACTTGAAACAGTCTCCCAGCTTTAAGGAACTTCTGTTGGATTTCACTTTCAAGAAGACATGATCACCCACTTTAAACTCTTTGTGGGTTCTGTTCTTATCAGCGTAACTTTTATTCCTGTCTTGGGCAACCTTCAAATTCTGCTTAATCTTCAGCATTTTCTCTTCCATTTCCTTGAGCAACTCTGGCCCAACCACTGCCCTATCAACTGGGTTATCCTAGCTTACTAGGGTGTTTGACTTTCTGTCATAAAGTGCTTCAAACAGGCTCATCTTCAGTGATGCTTGGTACCCATTGTTGTAGGCAAATTCTACCAAGTGTTGGTAGTCTTCCCATTATATGGTTTGTCCATCACATACATCCTTACCATATCTTCTATCACTTGGTTTACTCTTTCTGTTTGTCCATCAGACTCAGGATGATAGGTTGTGATGAAGTTCAAATTCATTTTGAACCCTTTGAATAACCCTTTCCAGAACTTTGAGGTGAATTTCGGGTCTCTATCAAACACAATTGTCTTGGGAATACTGTGCAATCATGCTAGTTCCTTCATATAGATATCAACAACATTAGTTGCCTTGTGAGTAGTTTTCAATGGAACAAGATGGGCATCTTTTGTAAGCTTATCCACCACCACCATGATGGAATCATGTTGCTTGTTTGTTCTGGGTAATCCTATGATGAAATCCATTGTCACCACTTCCCACTTCCACTCAGGAATGGGTAAAGGTTGTAGAAACCCTGTTGGATGCCTATGTTCAGTTTTGACCTTCTGTCACTCCATACGTATGGCGATGTATTCTGCAATTTCCTTCTTCATACTTGGCCAAAAGTAATGGCTCTTGACTACTACCACTATTTTTTGATATCTAGGGTGCCCAACATAAGGCACATTATGCATTTATTTCAAGATCATAATTCTCAATTCCTAGAAATTAGGTACATAAACTCTATTTTTGTACAAGAGTGTTCCATTAGCTTCCAATTTATAATCTTCCACTTTCTGTAGCATCTTACCTTGTTGTATCTTTGTCACCAATTCCATGTACTGCAAATCTGTATTTGCAGCTTCCAAAATTCTGCCTTTAATATTAGTTTGATACATGCTAATGGTCGTAGCATGTAGTTCATGCACTCTTATGTTGAGTGCATCATCCACTTTGTTCTCCTTTCCTTTGATATGCTTGATATCAAATTCGTACTCACAAAGGAATTCCAACCATCTACTCTGCCTAGCATTCAAGGTTTTCTGATCAAACAAATACTTCAGACCATTATGGTTTGTCCTTAGTTCAAACCTCCTTCCCATGAGGTAATGTCTCCATTTATTCAGAGCATGCACTATGGCTTCCAACTCCAAATCAAGAGTTTCATAGTTCTTTTCATGATCTTTCAGCGTCCTGGACTCATAACATATTACAAACCCATTCTGACTGAGGACTCCTTCTAGTCCTTCTTTTCATGCATTTGTACACACTACAAAATCTTCGTTCGGATTTGCAATCCTCAGGATTGGAGCACTGGTTAACAACTGCTTCAATTGCTGGAAGCTTCTCTCACATTCTTTTGTCCATTGAAATTTCTTCTCCTTCCTTTGCAAGAAAGTGATGGGGTGAGCTATCCTTGAGAACACTACAATGAACCTTATGTAATATCTAGCTAGACCCATAAAGGATCGGACTTCTGTCACATTCTTCGGTGCTGACCATTCTCTGATGGCTTCTATCTTCTCAAAATCCATGACTATCCCATCCTTTGAAATGATATGTCCCAAATAATGGATCTGCTTTTGATAAAATGAGAACTTTCTCAATTTGGCATACAATTGGTGCTCCCTTAGCACATGTAACACCATCCTCAGATGATGTTCATGCTCTTCCTATGACTTGGAATACACTAGGATGTCATCCAAAAAGACTATGACAAACTTGTCTAGATATTCTCTGAATACACCATTCATTAGGCACATGAAAACAATGGGTTCATTTGATAACCCAAATGGCACCACTGTGAATTCATAATGACCATACCTTGTTTTGAAGGTGGTTTTTCTAATGTCTTCATCCTTTATCCTTACCTGGTGGTACCCTGACCTGAGATTTATTTTTGAAAATATCTTGGCATCCTTTAACTGATCAAAGAGATCGACAATCCTTGGCAAAGGATACTTGTTCTTAATATTCACTTTGTTCAACTGTCTGAAATCGATACACAATCTCAACGTCCCATCTTTTTTCTTCACGAATAGGACCAGGGCACCCCAAGGTGACACACTTGGGTGTATATACCCATTCTTCAGAAGTTCTTCAAGCTGCAATTGTAGTTGTTTCAACTCTGGTGTACTCATTATGTAAGGAGTGTCTGACACTGGAGCTGCTCTAGGCATTAGGCTTATAGAGAAATCAATATCTCTCTTCGGGGGTAGTCTGGGTACCTCTTGGAACACATCTTCAAAATATTTTAATACTGCATGGTCTTCAATATTTGACACCTTATCCTTAGGTGCTTCTTCCATATGAGCTGCAATTATTTGGCAACCCTTCCTGTAACACTTCTTCAACTACATTGTTGAGATTTCTCTGACAGTAACTACCCTTGGGATTCCCTGCACTTTCCTTGGGTTTCCTTCCTCATCCAGGCAAGTGAATGCCTTGTTATGACAGTCTAATATGGCATGGTGCTAGTCCAACCAATCCATCCCAATTAGACAGTCATAGGAACCTAAAGGTAAGATGTTCAATTCAACCCTTGTGCTCAATCCATTCATGTCCACTGGACATGACTTAACCAACTCAACAACGTTTCTCTTGGTTCTTGTAGCCAGTTTCACTAACCAATATTTTCCATGCTTTCTTCTTGACAAATTCAAACTTTCCACCATTCTAGGATCTACATAACTATGAATAGCTCCCGAATCAATTAAAATAGTAATGGTTTGGTTGTTGATCATAATTTCCACTTCAATCATATGTGACTGATATTTTTCTTGCTTATTGTCCAGGGATGCGTAGATCCTTGGTACACTTCTGCCCATGTCCTCCACTGTTTCCTCCTATTGAACATTGTGGAAAGCTCCCACTTTGTCATTTATGTGGGGGCAATCTATGTACCTATGATTTCCTTTACAACCCCAACATTCCATAGGTGGATGTCTTGGCATTTTTCGACCTACTTCAGCCTTTCCGGGCTCTCTAAAACCCGGTTGTCCTTGAGGGCTATTCCTGAAAAATGGTGGTTTGTTTCCCTTTTTCCTCTGCTCCCTCTTAAACTTATTCTTGTCTTCCCAAGATTTTTGGAAAGTAGGCTTTTCTTTTTGCTGATCATATAGGCATTTTTCTCTCCTTATAGTTTCTTCCATAGTTTTTGGGTCATCATACTATATCTTGTCACTGATGGAATATGGTAGCCCACTCAGATACCTTTGAATATTAACCGTATCATCCTTGATGAAGGGAACATATTTCAACAACTCCAAGAATCTTCTTTCATACTCATCAATGGACATACTTCCCAGCTTGAGTTCGAAGAAATCTTTCATCTTCTTGTCATAATACCTCTTAGTTAAGTACTTATTTTCGAAATGTCTCTTGAATTCCCTCCATGTAATATTCTTCTCTCTGACGTATTGTACTTTCACAAGCTGATCCCACCATATGGATTCCTTTCCATTAAGTTGGTAGATGGAAATTTTTCCCTCTGCATGAAAATAATAGTTCTGCAGTTGGAAATATTTCCTCATGCCCAACATCCATGTCTCAACATCTTCATATTTCTTGTGTTCTCCGTCAAAAGTAGGAGGTTTAATGTTGTTCATTTCACCCTTCAGTTCATCCACTCTAGATATCCTAGGATTTTTGGTAGGATATGGGCTTGAATTTTTGTGTTCTCTCTTATTGGAACGTTTAGGGGAGTGACGATGATGCCTGCTAACGCTTCTTGATCTTCCTTTCTTCTCAGGGCTCCCGCGACTCCCTGTTTTGCTTGAGCCACTCTCCTTATCCAATTTCTTTTCGATTCTTTCCAGGATTTGTATCAACTTTATGTTGAATTCTCCCTGTTGTTCCCTAGCTTTCATGAGCTTTCTATTACCTGTTCGGTGAGTCTAGACATATTTTTGCAATCTTTCAATGATTTTCATCATGTTTCCTTCCTTATCTATCTCTTCTCCATGCCCATTGGAGTTTGATCCTTCAACTCCCAAATGGACATTCATTCCTTTAGATTCATTCTCTGAACTAAAAGAATTATGTGCCTCCTCCATTCTCTACACTCTACGACAATTCGATTCAGTTCTGACAATCGTTAACTCTGCAAACACAATGTGCAGTCAACCGAAATTTGTCAGGCCATCAGTCCTTAACAAATTCCACAGTATTCATAAACCAATATGATTCAAAGAAAACTTTCAGATTCCATTTTGTTTGTGAGCTATGCTCTGTTCTTCAATAATTTTCATGCATTATCCCTTTTCTCTTAGCACCCAACCCATGTGACCACAAGTTGTGGCCAAGCGCTAGGTCGATAGGTGCTTATTCAGGATTTCGGGCCTCTGGCTTCGGGAGTTTTCAAAGTATATCACAACCAATATCTTGAAGTTCTGGATTGTTGAACTCATGAAGTACTTCGGGGCTTCGGAGAATTTCACATCCATGTACCCCCAACACCCCGAACCGTTAATCTCCAAACACTTCCATGTCCCCTTTGATGACGTTATTATGTCATGTCACTTCGACGTTACGAAACTTCAGAAGGTTCTTCCTTTCATTCCTTATGAACCATCCTTCTGGAGTGTCAAGTCTCAATACTTCTCAATTGGCGCCACGCGTCCACTGGGGCCCACGGTTTTCGTACTTGAACTAAGATATCGATAGTCACCTCACTTAACACCTTTCAAATTGCGGGGAAATGAAACATCGGTTTGGAGTAACCCGCCTTTCGTCCCACGATTCTTTTGACGCTGACACGTAACCCCCTAGTAAAATCATGGTTTGGATTGCGGGACCGCCTTGGGGAATTAACTCCCATGCAACTTGGGTCCCACAATGCCTCTTGGCCGTCGATCTTGATGTATCATGATCAACGTTAGTGTGGGCCCGCCGACCTTTAACTATGTTATGTAACCTCAGGGCCCAAATAGTATAGTTGTCAACATTCCAGGTGGGGGCACATGGCAGGTATAGGAGAGGTCCATGTCACCTCTAGGCGACATCATCATGACTCACCACTTCAACTCTTCAGGCTTCGAAGCTTCAGACTTCGGGAGTTTCAACTCCTCTATGCATGCTTATGCTCAGAGCACTTTTCCCCGGAGTTCACAATCTACCGACGTGTGTCCTCCTTCACGATCAATGACTATGAGTGACTTTGACACTTTGGCCTTCAGGAGTTTCAAACTCATGCACACTCGTTTCTCCCGTAGTGCTCTCACCCGAAGTTCATAATTTGTCGATGTGTTTCCTTCACAACGGACGGTTGTGATCTACTTTAGCCTTTAGGACTTCGGGAGTTTGTCACACTCCACACTTGAAATCCTCTAAAGTGACTTTCCCCGAAGTCTCAGATATGTTGACACATACCCTTCTAGCAACCAAATTCTGGGATCTACTTCGGCTCTTCGGCTATTTCTCTTTCTCCTCAATCACAGAACTTCTGAAGTGCTCTTGCTCTCGAGTTGTGGATCTTGCACCACCTATCAGCCTTGACGATGGATGATTCCCAATCACTTCGAGACTTCAGGACTTTGGCAAGTCCGCTCTCCTTTTCTTTCCTGGACACAGATCTAACATTCTAGACTCCTTCTAACAACAGATCTGATGACTGTTGTCGCTCCTCCTCCCGAGCTTTCAATTTATTCCGAATTTTTGAGTCAAAGACTCTATCGACGCACTCCTTGCACCCAGGGACACTTTGAACCTCGAATTTTGTCTCTTTCGACAACAATTCACTCTAAAATATTTGTCTAGTTAACCACTAACATGGCCCATCCAGACTCAATGTTGAAACCATGGCTCTGATACCAATTTGTAATGTCCCCAGCCACCAACAGACCAGGCAATGCTACCCAAACAACCTTAACCTTGCCTTTACTGCTTTGATACCATTTATGTGACATTCCGACCTTAAATAATAGGCAAGACCATGCCACCGAGTATCGTTGTGGAAATAATCACATATAAAAATTAACCGGAAGATAGAGATAACATATGGTATTCACACTTATACAGATATATCTATCTAATGCAATTAAACATAAGCAAAATTTAACACATACATGCAACATATATATAAACATGCATTACTCATTAATTATAATGCAAATACAAATACATAGCATACAACAAACACAGGATTGGTAGTTATCTTTTAATAGATGACCACTAACTGCGTGAAGACCTTCCATGAACCTACCAGCCTTAGACCGCGCTACTCATCATGCTCAGCAGTGGGTCACCCCCGAGGTGGGACTAAACTCCATCGGGCAAGGGAATTCTAGGCTTGGAAAGGACAACAAGGAAGTTGCACAGAACAACAAGAAGGATCTTTTATCCCAGGAGCCACTTACACCCACAACCCACTGACCCTCATTCCCCACACTCCTGCTCCACCCCAGGAGGGTACACCTTCACTAATGCAATTCCATCGACTACTACACCTCCCTTACCTTGGGCTTCACCAACAGGCTGGACCAGAAGTCTCAAAGTATTGTAGCTGCTACGAGACTCCCTTCCAGAAGAACTCACTTCCCAACAAACTCTCTCACCTGGGAGAGTTACTCATAGGTCTGACAACCTACTTCTTCAATTTATCTCCTAAGCAACAATCAACAACATTCAACTACACACGGGTGATGACAGCAACAAAAAACAGATATTGACACCGAAAATGGCAACAACTAAATGCTAAGACGCAGTATGGCTCATGCGAATACAATTGCATCGGGCTTCACATGAAACACACAGGATAAATCAAGTATGACTACAGGATTCCAAAGGTGTGTACTAGATACAGAGGTGACAATGATGGAGAACTGGATCAATGCGTGAATCCCTGGTCAATCGAGAAGGTGTCATACTTCTAAAGAAACATAAGGGTTGTGAGGAAATTGCAAACTGGTCCAGATGCAAGGATGGGGAGCAACGCTAGAATGGAAAGTGAACCCCCAATGAGCTGGTTCCCTCAGCTATAAATTGCATGTGCCCAGGTTGACACATGTATTCCTGAAGCTGCATGAGTTCCACTTAGCACTCGTTCCCTTTTTCCCAGGAACTTAGGACAACACGGTTTAAGTCAACCATAGCCTTTGGGAAATAATAATAAAATATCATTCCCTTTGAGGTATGCCCATCTAGCTTTGCCCCTAGGCCTCGACGCTTAGCCCCCTCCCTTACCCTACCTAGTGGAGCTTAGTCCCCCATAACTCTTCTTCGTGGTCAATCTACATGCAACAATGTAATTTTATTAATGATGCAAGTAATTACATACACAAAATCAGGCTCATTGGCCTTAGCATCTGGCTCACTATCCTAATAAACACATAAGTCTCTCATCTTATAACCACTCGGCTCACCAGACTATAAACATAATTACAATTCAGCAGGGGCTCGGCCTTGGGGTGTTACATTTTATGCCCACCATATATGTGGAAATGTCACGTTGTATATGAGTCTATACCTCGAAGTTTCATTATTACCAGGGGAACACAAATGTGTAGGATACTAGAGGTAGCTCTACCTACTGCAATTTTTTTGGTCTCAGCCAAGCAGTGCCATAAGATCATCTCCCATACTGGGAAATTTGTCCTCTTCATGATTCTCTCTCAAAGTGAATAGAAGGTCATGACCACATCCATGACCTTCGCATAGGGATCCTTTATGTAGTAGAAGAAAGTGGACAAAGTTGTGGAAGAATATCGGGACATCTTCACCTCACCTACCGGGGTGCCTCTACACTACCAAGTCAAGCATTCAATTGAGTTGACCCCTGGAACTCCTTTGCATAATGGGCTAGTGTATCGGTGCTTTCTTTTGGAAAATTAGGAAATCAAGTGCCATATTCAACAGATACTCCAAAAAGGTCACATTTGACCAAGCTCCTCACCCTGTGGAATCCCAATCATACTTGTGTAGAAGAAAGATAGGAATTGGTGACTCTGTATTGATAACAAAGATTTGAACAAAATCATAGTTAGGAATCGGTACCCAATTCCACAAATTGACGACCTTCTTGACCAACTCAAGGGGACCAAGTATTTTAATAAGATTGATCTGAATTCTGGATACCACCAGGTCCCCATAGAATAGACTGATGTATGGAAGATTGCTTTCAAGTTTAAAGAAAGTATTTTTGAGTGGTTGGTCATGCCCTTTGGCTTGATGAATGACCCAAAAACTTTCATGAGGTTGATGGACGACATCTTGAGGCCCTTCACCAATTTTTTTTTGGTTGTATATATGGATGTCATCCTTGTCTTCAACAAGAGTTGGGAAGAACACTTGCATCACATTCAGTAGCCTAGTCCTCCACACTCTGTGACAACACAAGATATATGATAACTTAGAGAAATGATCCTTTGGCATGAACATGGTCTAATACCTTGGATACATTGTATATGAACATGGTGCACATTTCGATCTATCTAATATCCATGTCATTCATGACTGGCCAGATTCGTTTTGGGGTTCTCCCATATTGTATGGGCTCTCATCCAAGTGACCAAGGGTTCTTTGATTTCCTAATGTGGCGAACCCCCATTTAGTATAGACTAGGCTAGGGATTAGGATTAGTGGTTTCAAATCCCCAAGTATAGATTCTAGAACTTCCTTTACTTTCATAATTTTTGTTAAACTCCCTACAAGTATTTTAGTACAAGCTTGCACAACATAAAAAATGAGAGATAATTCATTATTCAATACATGTGAGGCAAGTATTCCAAGAGCCATAAACTACTTTTCTCTTCTTTCTACTTTCATCTTCTATTTAACATGTTTCTCTAGGATTGTACAATCTCTATTGATAGTAGGACGCCCTCCAAGGGTGCAAAAACTATCAGGGTCTAATCCTTCCAACTCTAAGCTATATATTGCTTTCTTGTATTTTATTAGTAGTTAGTCATCTTGGTTTTGTTGAGCACTAACTTTGTGAACAATTTGTAGAAGCAATGCAGATGTTAGAGTAGGACTATCAATCTTCTTAAAGTCAAGAGTCTAGTTCTCCGTGTAGCCTTCTCTACATTAGGATGTGTTTTAGGCTATCTTTCGCCAATCTGTTGTAGAAGGTTAAAAAAGGTCTATTTGTCATGCGACACATTGTATGTAATACATTTTTTTAATGAAAATAAGTTGATCCTAGTCATGCCTTTCTCTATTCTATTTCTTGTTTCCTGTGTTAGATTTTAATTATTTACTTTGTTTTCATTTATGCTTGTGCATAGTTAATGAAACTTGTACAAAATTTATATTTTTTTAAAAGTAAAACACCTAACTTATCTTTGTTTACATTCTTCATTTTCTACATGATTTTTGTAACAATTTAGGACATTTTTTTGACAATTCATTCTATTGTTTTAGTTTAAGTTTCTTTTCAGCGCGTCATTCCCCATGCGTTCAAGTTTTATCCCCTCTCATTCTTTACTTCATCATATAATAATCAAAAAATAAATATGCAATCAATATATACATGTGATGTTTGTTACTTAGTGGGTTTGGGCTTTGTTTTCTTTTATTTGGCAACTTGTGGAAATTCCATAAAAGGAAAACATGTTGGGACGAGGACGAATTTTTACTGTAGTAATCAATAGTTTAACATATTTTTGCAAGTGCACCATCCACTAAGGTATGGTTGCAATGTTCCCATCAAACATGAATTCATGTGGTAATTGAACTATGGTATGTCCTACAAGTACACATGCAAAGTAATATAGGTTCATTTGAATACCCAAGAAATACAAAAGAGAAGAAATACATTAAAGGCAATTAACTCATTTTATCTTACACAAGATTGATCATTCGTTACATGCACAATCATATATCATACATTCTTTTTAAAATACATGTTTTACACTTATGATGATATAATCAAGTTGTATGGATATTCATCATTAATTCGATTCATGTTCATAATTGAGTATTCCAATTACATGATTCTTCATTGCAACTTTGTCTAATTCATACATTTAACAAGATACTCGAATTTCATAACAAAATTAATGACTGCGAAATTGACATTGAAAAAGTCAAAACTCTTATCTAAATTATCAAACTAATTCATACACTTAACAAAATACTTGAATTTCATAACAAAATTAATTACCGTGACATGGGAGAATTCAAAACTCTTATCTAAATTATCAAACTTATGGCATCAAAGCAATCATGTGTTAAAATATCAAAATATATAATTACTTCTTAAAATCAAAATATACAATTATCTTTCAAAACTTCCATAAAAAATTAAAACATTTTAATAAAATAAATTTACAAATTTAATAATTATTATATTTAGATTTAGTGATTACAATAATCATATTTAATAGAATCTCACATATAAATTTTGAGGACAAGTGATAAGCATTTTGCTATGCTTGAGGTGGACCTTTTAGTAACTTTTTGCACACTTCCTAAAGGCATAAATTAAACACATTTTTATTGTTTTCCCTTACGTGATGTATTTTCTTTATATCCATTACTATTTTGATTTTATGAAGATTTCTGAGTCATATCTTCTTTTCGAAAGTCACTTTGTATTTAATTTAACAAATCATAAACAAAGTCATTTCTAAGCTACCTTTCCCTTTCATGCTTTTGAACGGAGCAAAACTATTGTTCCTTCCCCTTGTATGCGCTAATAAAGGCTTCCCCTTTCATGTGAACAAAAGCTAAAGGGGAAGAGTCGTGAACTTCACAAAAGTTCAATCAAATATACAATTCCACGGAAATTTATAAAATAATTAAGTACTTACATCTTTAAAAAAGGTTTGGATTATTCCCTATAATCCCTAAGCACTTTAGAGTCCCATGGTCACCTAGCTTCACTTTATGTATTTATATTAACCACGTGTAATCATACCCAAAAAAAACACCATGACTTGGCGATTGGTGGATGGTTTCAGAATTAAAATTCAAAAGAGAAAAATTAATACACCTCTACAATTTTTTAATCACCAACGTTGAAGTTGATTTCTTTGTTATCATTATGGTATATTCAATTTTGTAAAGCTCACAAAGCAATTTATGATAATGAGTAAACCTTGTGAATGTAGCATGTAATTTGTTTATAAATTGTTATTACAAAATAATATTTTTTTAATATTTTTAACTTATTTTTTAGTTTATTAATTTAAAAATAATCAATTTTTTTTTATAAGTAACAATAATGTTGAAGATATTTATCATCGTTTTATAATAACATTTTCAACTTGCACAAATAAGTGTTCTCTTAAAACTTTGTGTTAAAAGGAAAAAAAATGAATGGTTAACCCTTGGTATGAAAAAGATTGTAAAATTGCTAAAACAGTTATGAGGGAAACTTGTAACAAGTGCCTAAAAGATGACAAGATAAAGAGATACTATATAAATAGAAAGCAAGAGAAGCTTTTATGCATTTCTAAATTCAATACTATAAAATTTTGGAGGAAAATTCCAACTTGAAAAACTAAATAAAGTTATATGATTGCCTAGAGGGATTAGAATCTGCACTTTAAGAAGCATTATGAATCCCTTAATGTAGTGGACAAAATTCCAACCCTTGTGACAAAGCTAGAGCTTTTTTCCCAGAGAAAAAAAACTTTATAGTTTGTCGGCGACGGAAGTCACTCCTTGATTGCAGCAGGAACAGAGCCCGACGCCCATCAGTTTATGTCACGGTTTGTGTATGGAAAAGGTGATCGAATGGAAGTAAACTCGGACGATATTGTTTCGACTCCAAAACTAGTCCCGACACGCATGGGTAGGTGAGGTCTTGGACATACTTCAGACAGTGAGTTGTAGTAAGGGTGAGTAGGGGGGGAAGACTTATATCAGAGAGATGCAAAGGTCTGTTGTCAACATCAGGTTTCTAGCAGACTGTAGGAGAATGCATTTAAATGCGAGATCATCTTACATTCAAACGCAGAAAACCA
>ML795248.1:136301-160367 GCA_009831015.1 Picea engelmannii
GCATCCAAAAAATCTTCAATAATCTCTTCAAAAGAGATGCTTAGATCATCTGCCTCGAAGACTGGAAAATCCTTTTTGCTGCCTTCAGATTCCAATTTTGCACACTGGGGAGTGGGGAATATTGCCTGCACCACTAGTTCACTTAGAGCGTCATCCTCTTCCTTGGGAACTTCATCACTCTCATAACTCCCCCCTGTTGCAGACGAATGGGGAGGAGAAAGGGCGGAGCTCTGACCCAGGTCATCAGGATTATCCTCATAGCCTATGTTCGAAACAACTTCATCCAGTATAGAGTTGTGGTATCCCTCACTACAGTTATGACAAACTAACACAGAGGGATAAAACTCTTGGTAATAGGCGACGAAAGCTGCATGAAACTCCGAGAGTGAAGAAATGCTAGTAGGGGGTAAAGAATGATACCATTTACGCGCATCCCTTACTAACGAGAACATGAACATTTTCAATAATACATCCTCATGATGTATCTCTCACTGATGCATGAGTTCATGAAACTCACTGAGGTGCTGAGCAGGGTTTTCATCTTCATGCTTTCCAAATATGGGTAAATAATCGCCCCATTCATTCGGAGAGGGAACAACATTAGGAAAACCAGGAATAGCAGAAAAATTAAAAGGAGCAAACTTGCGAGCAAGGATTTTCTCCATATCGAACCAGTGGAGTCGCCAATCGATCCTTGAATCATGGAGTCGCCAGGTGAAAGATGCACAACTTCGAATGTGTCTGGTCCTTGTTCACCATCAAAGGCCAGATCCTAACGTTGTTGTTACCCTAGGAATCTTCTTAGGCTGAGAAAGCAGTTGCTGAAACCTTCTCGAGAAAGCTCCTTAGGGTCAGCTTTCAGGTGTGCTAACAGTAGCCACAACTGAAACAGTGATGTGGAAACCTTGGAGTCGCCAGGTGCACAGTAGCAATCTTGAAGGGCTCTGATGTCTGATGCACCTTTAGAATCAGAGGCTCAATGTCGTTCTGCCCATGGAAAATCTTCAACTTCGTCCCCGGCAACAGCGCCAAAAAATGTTGGCGACGGAAGTCACTCCTTGATTGCAGCAGGAGCAGAGCCCAACGCCCATCTGTTTATGTCACGGTGTGTGTATGGAAAAGGTGATCGAATGGAAGTAAACTCGGACGATATTGTTTCGACTCCAAAACTAATCCCGACACGCATGGGTAGGTGAGGTCTTGGACATACTTCATAAAATGAGTTGTAGTAAGGGTGAGTAGGGGGGGAAGACTTATATCAAAGAGATGCAAAGGTCTGTTGTCAACATCAGGTTTCTAGCAGACTGTAGGAGAATGCATTTAAACGCGAGATCATCTTACATTCAAACGCAGAAAACCAGGGAATACAATAGTGTCACAATAAAACCTTTATCATAACACAACTGCAATAATTCATGTGAATCAGTCAATCATGAACTCCCTTGGTATGAGATGAAAACTAGATGAAACAGGGAAACTGTCTTTCATAAAACCAGAAATCTTACATACAGATGCATAACCAGAAAACTAGAGCGTCTGTTAAAACATTACAATCGGGAGCCTTGCTCTACCATTGATGCTTGCAAAAATGGCGAGAACGCTTACATATACTCAAAACAAAACACAACAGTGAAAACGAGACACTGCAATTAAAACATTGCGTCTGCATGTCTTCCGACATTCTGCGCATGCAGACTCTAGATGATCGTGCACCTAATATAGACGCTATCATATTTCAGACTGTCCTGCTGCAGATGAATCGACCATCTTGAGTCCTTTGCTGGACTTTCTTTTTATGGCGGACATGATGTTCAACCACTAGCAACAACCACAATAAATGCTTTCTTGGGGCTAGGGACAGCCTCGGTCAACTCTGCCTTCTGGGACGTGGAGGTCTCCTAATGGTGCCACCTGGATCAGCTGGACGGTTTCTCTTTGGATGCTGCTTCACTGGACTGCTGTGAGGGACCCTGTGGACAGAGAGAGGGGAGATGGACAGATGTTGGAGGACGAGGAGGGGCTAAAGGGAACAAGCCTTGTCGCACGGTCAGGTGGAGAACAGACGACAGGGGGGGGGACGATACAAAGGGTGACACAACAGGAATGGGGCCCCTCGTCAATACCCCACCATTCCGGACCCCCCCGTTTAATTAAAGGAAAGATGACAAAGGGGGGCCGGAAATGCTTGAGAGCTGTTGATCTGCCTGCTCTAATTCTGGCCGCTCGAGAGATGCGCTACCGATTCCGGAAACCCCCCCCCTATTAAAGGCAGAAAGGCAAGGGGGGGTCCAAAATGAAGCCTCAACCATTGATTTAGGCGCCCCGATCTTGGCCGTTAGAGATCTGCGCGCTCAATTCCGAACCACCCCCTCCGCTTATAGGTAGAATGGCGGGGGGCCTCCGGAATCTGCTTCTGACCGTAGATCTGAGCGCGCAGATCTTGGCCGCCCAGATCCATGCCCCCTTTAAGTCTAATGCGCCCGAGTTTCATCGATGGATGGATGGCTGAGATGACTTCGACGCTTTCACTATGAAAATCCTGAAAGGCCCCACCTGTGGCTCAGATCTTGTGTCGCGTGTCCTTCAGATGGACAGTCGAGATGGCATTTGATGTTAGAAGAGGGCTGCCTCCATTATTAGGCTCGCTTGACGTGACCTGGCGCTAGGACCGTGGGCTCGGATTTGAAGGGCGCTTATCGACATTTCGGGGTTCAGGGTTTCGAGATGTAAAATGACGAGGAGCTCCTACCCCTCGAATCCTCGAATGCCGACATGACATGATCACGCACCATGTTTCCTTTTGGATGGACGACCGAGATCCTTCATGAATGTATATAGATGCTACCCATTGTGCTAATCCCGACGCAACTCCACTAACCGCGATTTCCTGCCGACCGTCGATCTTCTCCTGTGGATGAATTTGGGTCGTTGACAACATAATTTCACCCGCTCACTTGATTTTTAGCCTGAAATGGGGTTTTACGTGCTACGCTTGGGCGTTCTTCATGCAATCTGCAGACCTAGATGCTCTTAGGCCCAAGACAAGAAATTTTGCTAACATAGTCATAAGGGATGAATATACATGTTTCTATCCAAAAAAGGACCAGATATGGATTCACAACCCATCCCACCCAAACAAAAAAAATCCCCTCTTCCTATACAACGTTTAACATATTTACTTTCTACACAAAATGAATACAACAACGACAGACATCCTAACTATCGTCTCATACTTTCATCTAGACACTACAATCCTTCCTTTCTTTACATCATAAATAAATAGTTCAACAAAAGCTTTGGAAAACATATTAAAACTAAAATTCCATAGATTCAATCTGCTCCCCATTTATAAATTCATAGAACCCAAGGGCCCAAATAGGGAGAGACAAGTATTCCTTTGATAGCTCGACAACTTTCCCATTAAGATCCCTATATATGTGTTTGAAGGAGAGCCATTCAAAGGATTGAAATGAGACCAACATATCCTAGAATAGAGGGACAAGACGCACATCCACCACTGAAGAATTTTTTTATGCCTAGTCAATGACCAACTTTGAGTCGCCCATCACCTGCAATTTTCTTACCCCTTTTTTCAAGACTACCTCCAGTTGGGTCCACAAAGCGATAAATTCAAATCTATTGTCTGAACCCCTACATGGAGCATACCTAATATGTACATAACGTTGTTGATTCATGTAAAGCACAACACCCAACCCAAAAAATAGGAGGGTGTACTTGGCTGGCTCCATCAAAGAATCCCCATGAAATAACAAAGCAAGAGTTTTTTCCTTTGAAAGACATAGAGTTTGGCATTAAATGACTTGCAAAAGGAAAAGCTAAGGACATCGAATGGTATCAAGTAGAAATCCTTAAAATTGGAGGACTTATTCTTATCCTTCACATTCACAATCTCTTCAATATGGTATTCAAGCTAGGTTTCCCTAAAAAATGGAAAAAAAAACCTCATTATTTCAATTTTTATAAGTGGGGACAAAAATAACCCCTCAAGTTATAGGACCATTATGAATAGCCCTCTTTTAGCCAAGTTATATGGAATTATTATGGAAAAGAATATTAGCATATGGTTAAAAAGTTCGGGAAAAGGGAATAAAGACTAGGTGGGATTTAGAAAATATCATTCAACCATGGACCACATAGTTACTCTTAGGATTATCAGAGAGGAATGTCAAAACAATAAAACCAATCTCTTGTGTTGCTTCACTAGACTTTAGGAAAACTTTTGACATAGTTCCTAGAAGTAGTCTTTGGAATAGATTAGAAGAGTTAAAGGTTCCTTTTGAGTTGAGAACCATTGCAATAAGGTTGTATGAGAATGTTATTGCTAAATTTAGGAACAATAATGGTTGCTCAGAATAACTTAATTGTAATATAAGGGTTAAGCAAGGTTTTCCCTTGTCCTCCACCCTTTTTGTCATTCACATTGACAAGTTAGAGGCATATTTGGATGAAGCAATTTGTGTTCGTACTACTTTAATTGGAATACTCATCACCCTTCTTCTTTATGTTGATGATATTTTTCTTATAACGAGGTGTATGTTATCACTCTAATTTTGCTCACATGTGACAATTAAGCAGTCATACCTGGAAAGATTGCAAATCCACATATAACTCACATAATGCATCCCATCACATGATTTACTAGATATTTACACACCACTATGTAAAGTCAAAACTTTAGTTGATTGTTTCTATGGTTGTGTAGCATATCTCCCATTACTAGCACCTATCATGTTGAAAAAGCTTCTATAGCCACACCACCTCTATAATTCCATTAACTCATCTACTCCATGGCTCATAAATGATCACATGCCTGTTGAAATGAGGTAGTGGATGTTTATAGACCAAGTTGAGCTTCCCATCTCATAAAGACTTAATATTTTGGCCTTCCTTGAGTTATCATTAAGCACATGGATGCTCATGACTGAACAAGGAGCATTCACATGGAATTGGTTCATGATAGGAGGAATTTAGAGAAATGTTACATTGGATAAATGAGATCAAAGAGTTAGGAATCCATAGTCACTTACTCATCCATTTATGGTTTGCCTACCCTCTCACTATTTGTTCTCTCTTCAAAGTGGCCATCCACACAGGGGAATTTCTACTCACATACATTGGAGATTGAGATTGAGTATACATAAAGGTCAAAGGACCCTCTAGTGGAGAATATTGGAATCCACCTGTTGTAAGTTCCCTCCCCAGGTGATATGATGTAAGTTCTCTCCTTGTATTATTTATTTTCCTTCCACGAGAATGAATCAAGTTTTACTTACCCCAAAAATATGTTATTTAAATGATATTTAATTGTTTGATTATTTCATAACTATCATATATACTTATGGATAGAGTAGATGTTTGTATATTTGTCCCTTTATCTTTATTTGTTTATTCTGAGTCCTTACAACTAGTTAAGAGAGGGTTTTAGAACTCACATGCACCAAAAACCTTATGGAAAAATGGCGACTCTACTCCATAAGGAGTTTGATCCATTAAGATCCATTAATATAACTCTTGATTATTTCTATGCTCAATTTCTAATCTTTATTTATCTATAGGTTCAACATAGCCTCTATTTTTGTCTTCACCATTAGTTGGAAAGGCCTTGGTTTTGAAAATTTTGAATTTTTGAATTTCCAAACTTTTCACACATTTGTGTGCACCAATTTTTCTTTCTTCACACCATATCTCCTTTGATTTTTAACATCGTTTACACAGAGTTTGTTGTTCAAAACCCATGCAACAAGGGCTCACTCTTGGTACATTGTCGAGTAGAGAAAATCACATTGTTAGTAGGTCTTGTTAACTATGTGAATGTCATAATCATACCTTTATCATAACTAGAAACCATGTGATCCCTTCAAAATTTAGGTTTTTTAGCAGCACATGACCTTAAATTATTGAAGTTTTTTGTGAAGTTTGTTTTGGCAATTAAATTAAATTAAACTTCAGGTTTATTGTGACCTTAAATTAAACTTCAAGTTTTTTGTGAAGTTTGTTTTGGCAATTTCATTTTTTCCATAAATTATTGATGTATTAACATTATTGTTTATCATGTTAAATTCTTGTAAATTAAAAGATCGTTGGTAAAGAATTAAATTCATTTTTCCAAGTACTTATTTCTTTTACCGTTCTTTATTTCTTTGCACTTACATTTAGAATTTTACTTCCAGTCTGTCATTTTGTTATCACTATACTTGTGCATGCATTGAAGAACTTAAAACCTATCCTACTCAAAGTATGCTTTTCACCTTATGCTTATCAAAGAAATTGTGTGATTCAAAACAATTAGGGTAATGAAATACTCCCTTCAACATTCCTTAATCATAAACTTGCTTAATTATAAACTTGCTTGGTTCATGATGCTAATATTAGCTCCTTAAAAACAAACGAAACTTGAAATCTATGAGACTAAAACCTCATTCTAGGATAATATAATTTATAGTCTAGGTTACTATTATGGAGATAGACATCCAAATAATTTCCCCACAAATTGTTTTCATTTAAACCTAGTTGTTTTCATAAGGGACTTAAAATATTTTCTAGCAGATGTGTTCACTAGTGCAAGGGACACACTCTCTTTTGAGTGTTAATGCTTAGGTCTAAACCAATAATTTGATGGATCAACCTATCTCTTTCAAGTTATGTGTCACCCATTGACTGTTGGAAACAGGTAACCCCTTATCCATAATCTATGAAGAGGTGTAATGACCAAATATTAGGTTTATCATTGGATGGATTTCATGGGATTGCACAAGGATGTGAGAAAGATAGTTTTTTTCCCCACAAATTATTCATTCTCATTGTTTCTATTGTACCTTCACTTTTGTTCTCGATGGACTTCATCACCATTCATTGATACAATTGGAAGTCCTTGTCATGACTTATAGTTTGAGTGAAGATCGCTAGAGCCTTAAGGTTGTGCTTTTACTTTTCAAAACATCAATTGAAAATTATTATGTCAAAACCATATGTTGTTACCAATTGAAAGGCCCTTATCAAATAGTTTTTGCACCACATGAGCATAGATTTTAATTTAGACACATTGCTTTGAATATTTGATTTCCACATAACACTATTTCCTTTTACTATTACCTTGTAGCTTAGAAAGATTTAACAATAAGACAAAAAAATTCTAGTCACCTAGCGTTCCCTTAGGATTTGTTGCCTCTTTCCTTTTCTAGGAGGGATTCATACTCGTTATATATCTCTAGCAAGGCATATTCCACCCTCTTCAAACCGAAAGTAGAGTTTGTTGGCATGGAGCTCATCTTTTCCAAACTCATTCTCATCTATATTCTCTACATTGAGCTCTACCATGTAATCTTGTCAACCACCTATCCTTCCATGATGGTTGGGCCTAAGTTGCAAATTGATAAGGGTAGTCTAAATATTCTTTATTTGGTGAAGCTCATCAATCATCCTATCCAACATGATCTAGCTTGGATATCAATGTAGACTAGGTTACCCTCTGACATTCCAAATTTTGAGGGTAGTCCCTCAAAGGATTTGTCAAACAATGTATTGAACTTTCATCTATTATGCTCCTCCAACAACACCACATAAGATTCTATGAGGCTTATGTTGTTTCAATACACTTTCATAAAGGTGTCTAAAACATGGTACATTGAGGAAACAATTGGTACTCATACCACCTTCAAGTCTATAAATGCCAATTTCATTAAATTTGGACTAATAAGTAAGAATCTAGACTAGGAAATTGTGAATTTCAATTTTGAAAGTGTGAATACTAGTGTTTCTAAATAAAAAAAATTGGATTATGAAAGTGTGAATAAATATTTTCAAAAGTGTGAATTACGATTCCAAAAGAGAACAATTTTGATTTCGAAAGTGTGAGTTTAAATACAAAGTGTTAATTTCCATTCCAAAATTGTGAATAAGTGTAAATATCAAATTGCTACAATGCATATTTGTTATTCAATATTTAAATTTGTTTTCTTATGTGTATGTTATATCTAAATCCAAGATTAATGTACACCATTTTATTTTTGTAGGTACAATCATAATATCATTATGGCATACCTTGCTAAATATATCAAGATTGAAGAGGCGTGACAAAATAAAAACAAGTGATGACAACCATTGCACTGTAGAGTTGTACTTTTTCATAAATATTTAAGGTGGTGTACGATAAGGTTCCATATAAAAAAAATGATGAATATGAGTTAGTCATTTTTACCAACTTCCTCACCTTAATTGCAAACACTATAACTTGTTTATAATGGAAAATTTATGTTGTAAGTTTTCCATTTCATTAATATTTGAATAAATAATATAATTAATAAACTAATAAACATGTGCACATGGGGGGTGACATCCTTAGCAACACCATGGGGGCAATGAACCGACAAGACGACGAGTAGGGAGTCATGAATTAATAATATTTTGTTAATAATTTCCAAGTGTCATTATCCCAAGCTTCATTTTCTTGTCTTATGTGCCTTAGGTTTTATTATTTAAATAATAAAACTTAAGGCACACAAGACAAGGGAATTAAGCTTGGGATAATGACACTTGGAAATAATTAACAAAATTTTATTAATTCATGAATCCCTATACCCCCTCTTGTCGGTTCATTGCCCCCATGGTGCTGCTAAGGATATCACCCCCCATGTGCACATGTTTATTAGTTTATTAATTATATTATTTATTCAAATATTAATGAAATGGAAAACTTACAACATACTTACCATACACTTACAAAATATGATCATAGGGGGTATTAAATTTCTCCCCCCATTGGAATAACACCATTCTTGATGTTCCTTTATCCAGTAATACAATTGTATATGCACTCTTCAGCTACACCTATAAAAATCATCAAGGAAACCGTACATGTTATACCCATTTTTATGCAACAATTATATTATTCACACAAATTTTAATCTCCACAATGTAAACATGTATATTCATAATACAAAAATATGTATGCAGTTCTAGATAAATACTTATGTATATAATTATTTCTCTACTTCACAAGGCTACCATGGGTGAGAGTTCATCTCACTGTGTTTTTTTCCACACCCTCAAGTTGCCCCTTCTTTGCAAGAACTTTCCCTTCTAGGCTCATGCATCCCTTCTATGCTAAAAAGTCCCTCAGGTGATCCATCTTGCCAAGGATTTCGCATGCAAGAAGAGCACCAACATAGGGTCCCAATTCCATCCCAGTGGCCTTATTCCATGTCCTTCCAACTTACAATGATCATATTTTATCCTAACTAGGTAGATTCAATTCAACATCCTCCTATGCCATAAACATAATCATGAAAATGTTAAGAGTCATATATTTATCTTTTATATAACTTATGGAATAGTTATTATAGCGACCATATTTATAATTAATATAGGAAATTCCACATAATACTTAGCTTTCATTTGTGTGGGAAATAGATCATGTCTTCTTTATGGATTTCTTTCAATGCCATATCCAAGACATCCCTTTTTGTAGCTTTGTTCTCCTGAAAGAGATTTCATGTAGCTCATCAAAATATGACTACTATAGCATACCATTCTTTCATTGCAACATCACGATAGCTCTAAAATGATCTCAAAGCTCATTAATTTATAAACAATTCCATCATTTTAGATGTAATCGCATTAATTGCAAGGAAAGATAACACATGCATGTATTCACACAATGCATTCAAATAATGCATTCAAGCATATATGCCAACATATATGTGTGCATAACCACAAATTCCACACTTATATAATTTATTCATGCACATTTACTCAATGTGTCCTTGCATTAATTCAATAATACCATATTCATATGTCATGTTGATCCAAAATGGATCCAGGAACCAAAATGGGTCTAGGAAGACCTAAAACTCAAAGTTCCTAGAATTACTTCAAAACGGATGTGTGTGTAGGAATCGTCGTTATGAACCCAAAAAAACTTGAACGAGCTCAAACAGACCTCGTATGAGCAAGATATTGCGTTATGCTCGTTTTTCCAAATAGACAAAAAGTCAAACTAGTCAAAGTCAACACTGATGTCAGTAGGTACAACAAGTGACGTCAGCATGATCTCATGATGACATCATCATGATGACATGGTTTCATCCAAAGGTGACACGTGGCAGGTGACGTGGTCGTACAGATGGACACATGGCAGATGACCGTACAGTATGGCCTAACATGTGGCATGTGACTAGGCGGTAGAGACTGACATGTGTCAGAAAGGTAGCATGCTGATTGGGCAAGTGTTGGCAGACAAGTTGGTGAATCATGTCTCGACATGTGTCATTGCTTTGGGCGAATGTGATGGTGCCACATGGACCAGTTGTGGGCTGCCACGTGGCACCCCTTCATTGGTAGGTTGTTGTGGAAAAATTGTATGGACTCCACGAGAGTCGAACCCGTGACTTTCGGTCCAGGCGGAGCGCTTTGGAAGGATCGGGCTACCAACCCACCCACGATGTGACTTGTTAACTATAGTCCAAACATATTATTTGAATTGTAAACATTGTAATTCCGACGGATGAAAGGGTTGGGGCCTAGCCCCAACCCCCAATGCAAACTACCACATGACCATTCCATATAACCTCTGCACTCATATGTTGGTGTGAGAATTACATTTTGGGTTAATCCCCAGTCGATAGGGGCCAGCCCCGCCCGACCAGTGACCATGAATACAGAGGATAAACTGTTATAGGCGCGTGGAGGTTTAGAACCAGACCATATGGCCATGCCAGCGACCAAGGGTCGAGAGCTAAAGGATAAAGACCAGCGTGCCAGCCAGCCAAAGGCCATATGGAGGTGCGCATGTGACCAGGATCCCGAGGATCGAGGGATGTGCTTGCATATTTTCCAAATTTTTGGGTTTTAAACCATATTATATGATTTTAAGTGAATTTTCAGCCTCTTTGGAGGGATTTTGGCCATTATTGGAGGATCTGGAGCTCTTTTTGAGGCCAGATCTTAGGAGGAAGTTGGGAGTTTGTTTCCAACTTCAATATTATATAAACTAGAGGTTCTTTTCATCCTTAGAGAGGTTCAAAGAGGAGAAATGATGAATAATTATAAAGCCAAAGCCATTTTTATGCAGGGAAGCCATTGAGGAGAGCAACTTTGCAGGTCATTTTTGGGAGCTTTGTTCATCCGTTTTCAGTGTCGTCATTTGTTTTGGGTTCTTGAGATGTAGAAGAACAAAACCAGATTAGTTTGTAATTCATTTGACACTTTTATGATGTACTTTTGAATCTTTGAAGAGAAATAAGAAAGCCTCACCCACTGAGACAAAGGCTCAGAGACGCATGCGATATTGCCGAACTCTGTTAACAATTTTTTTTGTTATGGTTTGTTGATTCTTGTGCTTATTTATAGATCTATATATCTTATTATGACTTCTTTGTTACATCATTAATTCTTCCTCTTTCATCAAACTCTTAAATGGTTAATGAACTCATGTTTTAAAAACTCAACCATAGTCTTTAAAAGATCTTTTCGGATCACATGTACTCCCCCATAATGAGTTGGAAGGTCTACCCAATGCCTCGACACATCATCCAACCAATTCCCTAATAATTCTTGACCATATGGACACCTTACTCTTCATCCCAACACAACAACATGTATAAACCCTTTCTTTGCTAAACAGTCCCTTAGGCATACAAGAAGAAATTTCATTTCTTCACTCTGCAATCCCTCGGGAAAACCTTCCCCTCTAAAGATTCTCTCAATGTTGACAAGAACATTATAGTCTAGGAAACGAATACAAGTATGGAGGCCATTTGAAAATTGTGTAGCACTATAGAATTTCCATATCCAACAACATTATCACCTCACACATGGCTATATCTCATGGAATTCATTTCTATAACAAGATTATAACCCTCACTTGCCTTGGTCATTAGATCATAACTGGAAACTTGACATGCCATTTTTTTTATTAGATCATAAATGGAAACTTGACATGCCATTTTATCTCATATGAATTCATTCAAAATATTAAACAACTTTTGTATGTCCAAGGCCTTTCTCCTTTACCACACCAAGTGGGATATCATTCACATAAATGCATTCAAATCAAATAAATGTGCCAATTTAGATATCAAATATCGAATGAGAGAATTATTAACTAATTCCCTTAAACATCTATGCAACACAAGCACACTAAATCCATACCTACATGGATTTTATAATCTTATTTTATGTTACCCGATCAATTGTTGTGTTATAGAGGCTCACATACTCCTTTCACCAACCTCTTGATCAACATTTTATTGTCCTCCTCTTTTCTTCCTAATATAACTATCATAAGCAGTAACACCATCCAAATATTCATTCATGTTATCAACCTTTTCCTAGTTACTTAATCCATGTTTTAGTAGCACATGACTTCGACAAATTCAAATAGTGGCACGTCGAGTATCCCTTTCTTCTATAGTTATGGGCTTTGAATCGCTAACTCAAATTGTCCTAGTGTTTTCATTGCTAACTCAATGAAGTGTTTCCTTTACATACATGATTTATTGCATACATAGCAACAAACTATTCTTGGTCTATATGCATATTATGTATGCTCAAGAATTTCTATATGCACTCTGCATCACTTCTTATTATGTCCTTGAGTACATATTCATTCCAATTATCTTATCTATTTCATTTCCATCATTTCTATGCTTTAAAACTATAAACACATAACAACTCTCACAATATTAAGAAATATATCAATGAAACAAGAGAAGAGTTAATGAATTCTCCCTCATTATCATGGTTGCCTTACTGGCCATGTTCATTATTTGTTACTACAACCTTTTCCTCAGTATCTTGTAGATTTATGTAGCATTTTCCAACTTATTTTGCTATCTTTTGTTGTCCTCAAACTCCACTAGATTCTTGCAACATTTTGTGCTCTCACTTTGATCATTTGTGCATTGCTACTCCCTTTTTTGAGCACTTTCCATCCAAGCCCAACTTTTCCATTCTACATTTCCATCCCATATATCATATTGGTATTACCTCTTCAACTTATGCTTCATTTTCTAGGTCAATCTTCTCTAACTTTCCCTTTCCCAAACTTTCCAACAATTATGGTGTTGTAATTTATATTACTCTAGCTTCATATTGATATTGCAGTCTTATTAACCACTCTCCTTTTCTTTGGCTAGTCTGGCCTCAATATTAACTTCATTAATCAAAATTTTAGCACACTATAATGATACATTTTATGTCATTCCAACTTCATGTACACTCTTCCAAATTTCACCCTATTTTGCATCCATTATCGATCATAGATATACTTTCCCCTTTCATATTCCTTTTGGATACTTACATTCTAGAAATAATTGCACTTCTTATTTTCTTAGTTGGTTTAATATCTATTTGTACACTTGGAATGCACTCACCCTTCTCTACCTTTTTCAAAAACCCTCATCGCAATTCTCATAAATTTCTATAATCATTCCCTTAGTGTTGCAATATCTTCTAACAAGATTTACTATTCATGTTATGGCATCTCCTACCCTTATATATAGTTGTTTGTATACTTTGTTCAATACTAAAATTTCTCTCACTTCATTGGATAATTCTTTTAGAAGTCTGATTTTATTCTCCAAGACTAATCCACACACAATGGAGTCCTTTGTTCCTCCATTATCACCTTTAAAGTGAGTGAAAGTTCATTATTTCTTCTTTTGTATTGTTTACACATAAGTTATTGGTTACACATAAGTTTTTGGTTCATACACTTTCCAACAAAGATGATTCCCCCATCACATAAGCCACACATCACCTCATGAAGTCCTTGTTCTCTTTTTTATCTTTGGCGGATCTCTACCATACCAACCTCCATTACTTTCTTCTTTGTAATCATGCCTTGCAGTCATTATTACTTAGTTTCATTTCTCTATATTTAGGGTTTAAGAAACTTACCTTACCTTCTTATGGATACTGGTGTCATTATTTATCGACTAGATTGTTCTATGTTTCTTATTCTTGTCATTGTTACTTGGCTATACACAATAACCAGCTACAATGGTCATGACTCTCACAACTCTTCTCTACATGTTGGTATCATCCATACTCTTGTTAAATATTCTATTGTAGCATAGAATATTCAAATCCAATAACCAAGAGATCATATGGCTCTTTATACCTATTAGGAGAGGGTTTTAATATTCTCATGTATTGACTAGGAAAGGGTTTTAACACTCCCATGCACCAAAATCCCGATAGCAATGTCCCTATAATCCCAATAAGAAACTAACAATTCTCAAGGATTTTTATTCCAGCACGTATGTTAGTAAACACTGAAAAAACAAAGGTAATAATAATCAAATTCAAAAAATCACTTATGTTAATTTTGCGTATGGAAATAACAACTTAAAAGAGATTAATTCATAAAATATCTTGGAGTCGACCTTCATCATACAATTAACTAGAACTATCGCATCAAGAAAGGATTAACAAAGAGTGGAAAGCATATTTGTTCTTGAGAACAACTATAAATGATTAGAGTTTTGGTTTTGGGAAAAAAATAAACTTTTCTTTGAGACTCTTGTCACTCCTATTATCCTACATTGATGTGAAATTTGGCGCTACAACATCTCTCGAGAATCATGGAGGAAAATCGAGGAAATCTATAAGCTTTATACAATCTATACTCTTAAAATTAAAAGCAATGTGTCTTATGTTATCCTCCTCATAGAAGCTGGTATTTTCTCTATTGAGACTATGGCTCTGACTAGGTACCTAATGTACAAGCACAATGTAACTAATATGAAATACAAGAGGCTTCCTAGGATTTCTTCAAAATCTAGTTGAAGTCACTTATGGCTTAAGAGGGTTGTCATTAAGATGTTAAGTCTTGGATAAACCACTGGAAAATATAGGAGGAGGTCTCTCTACAAAGTATTTATACCGTTAAAAATACGATCACATCTAAATTTAAGGAGAAAATGTGTTGCGATAAACAAATAGAGGATAAAAGAAAATTAAGGTACTATAAAGTGGTCATCAACCCCAAACTAGAAGATAAAAAATATCATTTTTTTTATATCTAGCTTAAAGACAAAAATTGGCATTGCTAAAATAAGAATGAATTCTCATAAGATCCATAGTGAAATGGGGTGTTAGACGATTCCTAAAACGTCATGTGATGAAATAAATTGTCATCTTTGTGATGTTAAGAAGGTGGATGATGAAAATCACTTTCACTTACAATGTCCTATGTCCATATTAAATTTCAATTTCAAAATATTTGTAACACTATTGATCTTCCTAACCTATTAACTCATCAAAACTATGGAAATATAGGAAAGCTTCTCTTGAACCTTTTCAAGCATAGAAATAAAATGTTAAAGCAAACTGATTAAATTATTATCGTTTTCTTAAGTTTCGATAGATAGAAGGAGATCTTAGTAGATATTAGCAATCGTCACCATCATCATTATATAAAATTTGGTTTTAATTTTTTTTTCTAATTTATTGAAAATAAATTTAATATTTTGAAATTTTGAAAATGAATTTATAATTTTTTTATGAATGATATTTAAAATTTAGGGGAAAAAAAATATTTTGATTGATGTTATTGTAAAATGATATATTTTATTTTTAATTTTTTAAATAAAATATTTAAATAAAACAAATCATATTTAGTAATAAAAAAAATTAAAAATTGATTTCAAGAAACCAACTATTTATATTTATAATAATTTAAAAAATATATAATATTTATAATTTTTTTACATAATTTTTTAAAAATTATATAATAAATAATAATTTTTAAAACATCACATTTAAAAAACAAACCTCTCACGTCCCTTCCTCTAGTATCCTATTTTAACCATTTTTAACTTGTAGTGTTGTTTAATCTTTGATTCAAGTAGCTACTTAAATCTTAAAATTTATGTATTGAGTTCGAACAATCTTCCTAAACCCTTAAAAAAATAAATAATATAATGAATGATTCATCTCTTAAAGCTACTTAAATCTTAAAATCTATGTATTGAGTTCGAACAATCTTCCTAAACCCTTAAAAAAATAAATAATATAATGAATGATTCATCTCTTAATTATTGAAGGTTTAAGAAGGTCATTTGAGTAATGACATTGCAATTGAACTCTTGAACTTTCAATAATTAAAGGTTAGATGGAATCTTGAACAAAAGATTAAATGGAATCTTGAGCAACTGCCATGTGTTTCTGTGATACTTTTTATAGTTTATTATTTTCAATAATTAAAGGTGAGATGGAATCTGGAACAAAAGGTTAAATGGAATCTTGAGCAACTGCCATGTGTTTCTCTAATACTTTTTATAATTTATTATTTTATTAGGAAGAAGTCTAAACGTTTTAATAATTAAAGGTTAAATGGAATCTTGAACAAAAGGTTAAATGGAATGTTGAGTAATTGCCATATGTTTATGTAATACTTTTTATAGTTTATTATTTTATTAGGAAGAAGTCTAAATGTTTTAATAATTAAAGGTTAAAAGGAATCTTAAACTATCATGTGTTTATGTGATATTTTTTATAGTTTATTATTTTATTAGGAAGAAGTTTAAGTATTTTTGGATTTGGATTTTTTTTGGTATGTTATTTTCATTTTGTGGATAACTAAGGATATTATGTCTTGAGGTCCTCAGGTTGCAGATATGGAGTGTTGAGAGACTACATGACCAACAATACCCTTTTGCACAGATGGGAAGCCCACTCACCACCACAGATGGTCACAAGTTTGTAGATGTCATCCACCACATCAGTTGGCTTCCGGAAGGAAGTGGGCCTTGCTCCATGAGGTACAATTCAGTATTATGGTGAGCATCATTTCAATATTCAATCCATTTGATTATGTTGTATCTTAGATTGCTCTAGATTTCATGATATATGCTTGGAAATTGTGCCTTTTGTCTTGCTTCACCTTGGTGGCTGACATTGTGCCCTAGTAAGTGGTCTTCTTTGGGAATGGGTTTGCTACTAGGAACTCCCTTAATGAGCCATTGTACCATTCCCAACCAGGTACCTTCCCAACCATACCACTTTCCATCATTATTCCCCTCCAATTCCTTATATCTTGGGATTTTAGGGTGTATTGACCCAAGAAGGGGTTGTCACTCATTCTATTGGAAGAAATGGTTGAATATCCAGAGGGGTTGATTTTAGGTAAAAAATAAAATCCTTGTAATAAACCTTCCAGATGATTCGCCTAGGGATCACCCAAGAAAGCAATAAAACACTTATCTTTGAGTAAAGGGGACCCACAATATAATAAAGAACGCTTAAAAGGTTAGTTGAAGGATAGGAGGTCTCATCATGAGTCGAACTATCACGTCCATGAATATCTAGTGGTATGAAATTGTCATCATCTCGTCACCAAACTAGGGCAATGAATCTTAGTTGCATGGCTGAGAGAAAGGGGGTTTCATCACGAGCAAACCTTCTCATTTCCACTAGGTGTTTTTGGGTGACATTTCCATCATTTGGTCACCACGCCAGGCTAGTGACCTTCGATCTCTCCTTATGATATTATGAAATAAAATACAAAGAAAGAAAGATAAAAGGAAATTGATGGGCTTGGAAAAATGCATTGCGGACGAAGGTACCACACACCCTCTACAAAGGCACCCATGAATGAGACACTACGACCCCTTGTATGTCATGAGCCCTATGCCCATTGAGTCTTGATCCCAACCACTTCATCCACTTTACATGGCTTAGAGAGGGATCTCTTGGAAACTATCATTGACCTAGGGCAAGATCTACCCAATAGGACACCTCGTCAACCCTCCCATATTCAAGCTTGACAAGTCGCATAGTGTCTTTGAGAAATTAATTGTTTGATATAGTGATCTTTGATATTCCTATATTTTAAGGTCAGATAGATGCAGATGTTATAGAAAAATGGTTGAATCTTCTAGAAGGGTATTTTTATGTCCATAAATTTTCGAATAGAGAAAATATTACTTTTCCGCTCCTCAAAGTCGTTCCCCATGTCAAATATTGGTGGGAGACTTTCAGTGAGAAAACCCAAACATAGGAACCCTCATTATTTACAGTCGCGGTCACCTAGGAGTCCTTCAGGGATGTTATTAAGGAACATTACTACCCTGTCGGAAGTTATGACAACCTGTATATAAAATGGGCCACGATGTGGCAGGAAAGAGACCAAGCAGTGCCATAGTTCACAAATATCTTCCATATCTTGATCACCAAGCTGGGTCTCAAATATTCTAAGTGACATCTGGTGCTCAAGTATCGCGGTGGTCTGCATAGATACATCCGGGCCGAAATGGAGTTTCCAAACATCTCTTTCATGGGCACGACCTATCAATACACCGTCAAAATCGAGCATAAGATTAAACAAAAAACGCAGCAATTTGGGCCTAGGAACCCCTCACAGCAAAAGAAGGGAAAGGGAAGCCCCAACCCACAGAACAAAGGACATAGAAAATATGGACAACCTCAAGACAACCAATCTACACTTCAAGCAAAGAAGGAAACCGTAAGGATGAAGAAAGATATCGGGAGGTGGTGCGACTTCCATAAGAGCCCCTAGCATAACATTGTTGATTACTGCTCAAAACAGTCGCTGGTGGTTGAGGTGAAAGCCTCTAAATCAGATGCAGGTTTTGAATATGAGCCATAACCAGAAAGGGGAATATGGATCATTGACGCGGAACCTAGTGCCACCATTTCTACCACCAAGATCCATCCCGGTGAACCAGATGAGATAGAGGAAGGAGAGTGCCTCTTTCATTCACAGATGTGGGTGAAAGGCACCCCACTACACTTCATCATTGATAGCGACAACCAGAAGAACCTCATATCAGCAGAGGTCGTCAAGCAACTAGCCCTATCAATAATGTCACACCCACAACCCTACACCATTGGATGGCCCTCCAAGGAAGCGACCTCTGCATCAACCAACAATGTCGCCTATTGTACGACATCAAGCCCTTCAAAGATGAGGTATTGTGTGATGTTGATCCTCTTGAAGTTTTTGATGTTCTTTTGGGCCAACCTTATTTATGTAAACATCATGATGTATATGAGTCTAGGCCTCGCAGTGTTATTATTACTTTGCACATGAAAATGTACAGGATACCCTAGGCAGTCCCACCTAGTGTTATTTCCTTGATCTCTGCCAAGCAATGCAGGAAGGTCATCTCTTATACCGAAAAGTTTTTCTTCTTCGTGATTTGCTCTCAGAAAAAGAGAAAGATTGCAGCCACATCCAGGGCCTCCATGGCCGACCTCTCCACACAGAAAAATAAAGTGGATAAGGCCATGGAATAATAGAAAGATATCTTCTCCTCACCTACAGGGGTACCTCTGCACTGTCAGGTCAAGCATCCCATCGATTTGACCCCCGATGCCCCACTACCCAATGGGCCAGTCTACCGCTGCTCTCTGTTAGAGAATGAGAATATCAAGCGACATATCCAAGAACTTCTCCATAAGGGGCACATTTGTCCCATATCATCGCCTTGTGGGAGCCCAATCATGTTGGTGTAGAAGAAAGACGGGGCCTAGTGACTCTGCATTGATTATCGATCCCTAAATAAAATCACAGTTAGGAACTGGTATCCGATTCCCCAAATCGACAACCTCCTTGATTAGCTCAAGGGGGACAAATAATTAAGTAAGATTGATCTAAAGTCTGGCTACAACCAGTTCCCAATAGTGCATATAGATGTATGGAAGACCACCTTCAAGTCAAAAGAAGGTCTTTTTGAATAGTTATTCATGACCTTTGGTTTGACAAATGCACCAACAAATTTCATGAGGATGATGGATGATATCCTGCGACCTTTCACCAATACTTTTGTAGTGGTGTATCTGGACGACATCCTCATCTACAACAAGACTTGGGTGGTTTGTGTTGAAATTTTTCCATATTGCATAGGCCCTCAACCAAGTAACCAGGGGTGGTGGTAAGGAAATAATTGTGTGGGACATGTCCCAATAGCAAGAGTTCGATGATTTGAAGAAACGCTTGTGCTCAACCCCAATACTTTCACTACCAGACCTACAACAACCCTTTGAGATCAAGACACATGCTTCAGATTATGTTGTGGGTGCAGTTCTCACTCAACACGACCACCCCATGGCCTATCATAGTGAGACATTATTCGATGTCATCCGTAAGTACCCTACTTATGAAAAATAAATGTACTCCATTCTGCAATCCTACCACCAGTGGAGGCATTACATTCTTGGGAAAGAGACAGTCATCCATGTTGATCATAAGCCACTGCGGTTCATGCAGACACAAGGAAAATTGCAGAATTCCCACCATCGGAAGTGATCCACATTCTTGCAGCAGTTCCACCTCAACATCAAGTATAAAATAGGAAGTACCAACCGAGTTGTTGATTGCCTCAACCAACCTCCAATCACGAAACTCACCACGGTGCTAGACTCTTACGACCACGAGACCTCCAGATGATCCCACCTCTATGAGACATACCCTGACTTTTCCACCACCTACCAAATGTTGGGCGCAAACTCAGTTGTCACTAATTTCCATCTTTAGGACGTGATGTTGTGTCATATGGTCCATCTCTGTGTTCCATCAAGCGAGCGAGTGAAGATGATCTGCGAAGTCCACTACAGTCGGATGGTAGGACACTTCGACGTAAAAAAAACAGTGGCAGTGCTGCAACAACATTTTTACTGGTCGAAACTTTGGGAGGATGTACGCAAGTAAATTCGATCCTGCACTGCATGTGTTATTTCCAAACTGACCACTAGAAACATGGCTTGTACACCCCTCTGCCTACTCCTGACAAGCCATGGGAATCCATCTCAATGGACTACAATTCGGGCCGCTCGTCCACCAAGCAGGGAAATGACTGTGTTTTTGTGGTTGTTGATTGCTTTTCCAAGACGAAGATTATGCCCACCTATAAGAAGAGCATCACAACGGAGGCCAATGCCAAGCTCTTCTTTTAACTAGTTGGGTACATTTTGGAATCCCAAAAACCATTGTCTCAAATTGGGACAACCGGTTCCTCAACACATTTTGGTCGAGCCTCTGGTCACTGCTGGACACCAAGCTCACCAAATCCACTGCCTTCCACCCCCAGATAGATGGCCAAACTAAGGTCGTCAATCATATGATCGTGCATATCCTGCACATGTACAATTCCAAGAACCCCCACACATGGTATGAGAGTCTTCCCTATGTTCATAATAGCTACAACTGGGCCATACATAGCTCAATCGAACACATCCCCTTTCAGGTGGGGTTGGGATTCCAACCATTGGGTCTCATGGATGTTGCATTACCCCTTGCATCCACCCCGACCAACTCGTCACCCGCTCCAACTGAAGCTGGAAAATCCACCCGGTTCATTGAGCGGATGCAACACATCTTCCAGCAGGTTCAACATATTTTACAAAAGTCCAATGCCAAGTACAAGTAGTGCCATGATCAACATTAGGTGCCACATAAGTTTCATGTGGGAGATAAAGTTTGGTTTCACTTTCAGAAAGAACGCCTTACAGGGCCCCAGTGGAAGCTTCACCCACTCCGTCATGGACCTTACACCATCACCAATGTTTTGGGAAAAAATTATTTTGAGCTCAACATTCCCCCTTTCCTTGGCCTGCACCCAGTGTTCAACGTGGCTCTCCTTTGGTCATGTTTCCCACTATTATTGGACACCTCAAAGATAGAAGAACAATTGACACCAACAGATATCAACCCTGACTACATGCAGCAGGCATCCAATGATCATATTTTGGACACACAGGTCAAGGGTACTCGACAACAGAGGATCCATCTTTATTGAGTTGTCAAAGTAGGGCAGCTCCTGCACCAAGGCAAGTAGCTCACCCGGGGCCAAATTCAGTAGAAATTTCTTCATCTGATGGGGGAACTCAATGTAATGGAGACCATTGCTTCCTAAGGGGCAAGATTGATCCATATGGATTTCGGTGGCCTCCCACCTATTCCAACTGGCTCATTTTGGTATTTTTTTAGTTTGGCAGTTTTTTTTCTAGTTTTCAGGTCCCAAAATTCCGGGGCCGTTTTGAGGCCCTAAACAACATTTTTAGGGATCACCACAGTCAAATTCAATACAAACTTAAATTCTAACAACAACATGTGTATTCCTCGGATAGACCTTTTCAACGGGCTATCGTGCACTTAAAATGGAGATCGTATGCAAAAGTTACAACCCTAGGAAGTTGATGTACTAACTTACCCCAACAGGGCCCACATGACTTTTGGTGCTTCATCTCCTAGGGTTAGGTTTTTGGATGTCTAGGGTTTTGGAATTCCTGTTTATTTTAAAATGGATTGGAGAGCCTCATTGTAACCATCTTCTTGTGATTGAGCTTAGCCGTCACATGTCTTCTCAGAGATAAGCCACCACCATTCTAGCAAGCTTGTTTTTAGTCTGCATTTCACAGTTTCAACATATTTCCTTATTGAATAGAAGTCGTTTTTACATTATCTTTGTTATTATTCCTTGTGTTTCTGTGTGTTAAAGATAATAATAATATGTATTCATTTCATTCTTCTCATAAAATCTCGATCAATTTGGTCTAAAATTTTCGCTATACTTGGCTCTTTTATCTCTTGTGCACTTGTTTATGGCTATATTTATGAATGGTTGATGGAGGAGGTCTAGCGCTAGCTTTGGATGATGTTTTATAGCTCTTATGGTGGATTATCTTGGCATTTCTATTGATCTTGGTATGATATTTTACTATTATGCTATCATTTTTTCAATTCAATTATTTTTTATGCTAGGAGTTGGGTGGGAAGTATAAGGGCATACACCCCCACCATAGCTTTCATAATTTTATGCTTCATCTCATTGATTTCACTAGGGTTTGCTAAGAGAAGTATAAATGCATACACCCTCTTAGCTTAAACCCTAGCTAGAGAAACTTGCCTTGGGAGGTAAAAGAGCTTACACCCCCAAGGAGGTAGATTCTCTAGCTATTCATTTATTTGACTCCATTAACCCAATATTAAAGGCACTAGTCATACTTTTTTGCATTGGAGATATAAAATCATTGCCTTGGGAAACACAATTTTTTATCTTTTGAAATTTTTCTTTCTTTAAGTTGATTTGCTTCATTGAGAGGAGTCTTCCCCCACTAGGGCATCCCCTCTCTCCCAATACTCTAATTTTTGTTACAAACTTTAACCTACAGCCATTAGGGCTGCATAAACCTCGCTACTAACACTCTCATAACCCCTAAACTAATCCTAGACTAACTCCTAAATTTTGCTCACTTACTCTATTAACTAGGGCGCATATTTTGGGCTAGGTTTTGGAACTTTTGTGTGGTTGATTTTGTTGCTGCATGCCATTGAATTCTACAGCCATAAGGCTTTAATTTTCTGCAGAAAATACATGTTTACAACAACCATCTTTTCTTTCTTCTTAAGTGCCATTTTTTAGCCTATATTCATTGCAAATCTTGTACTCAAATAGTCTAGACCTTTGTATGCTGATTTAGATGTTTTATTTTTTGATATAAACTGATATTTATTGCTGCAAATTAGGGACAACAAGCTTAACTTTCCGATCCAACTAACATATATCACTCCAAAGTGTCTTTTCTTGTGTCTCGAGCAGGTACAATCATTCAGAGAAGTACTATACATGATCCGTCAGGATCTTTTAATGACTTATGGTTGACTTTTAATTTTGCATGCGTTAATTAACCATTTGAGAAACTTAGTGAAAGAATGGGGAAAAAAGAGGAATTATGACAGACATATACACATATGCATATCTGAAATGAAATAATAAACAAAAAACCATAACACACAGATTGATAATGGAGTTCGACACAACTTTGCCTACGTCTCCGGGCCTTTTCTCTGTGGGGGAGGCTTCTTTATTTCTTATCAAAAGCTCAAAAGTACATCGCTGCAATGCCAAATGGCTACAAGACTGATCTTTTCATGTTCTTCCATATCTCTAGAACCATGCAAAGAAAACGACATGCAAAACGGACGTCTGGAGCTCCCAGAAATGATCCGACAATGTCTCCTCCTCAAAAGCTTCTCTGCCTCAAAATGGCTTTGGCTTGGCTTCTCCTCAGCATAATTCT
>ML795248.1:204126-216860 GCA_009831015.1 Picea engelmannii
TAGTGGTAGTTTTTTTTTTAGTAAATAAAAAAGGGAGTTTCCTATTACTGAGATTTTAGAGTAAAAAAATGCCACATGTCAACAGTCTGCCACCTGTTCCACCAAATTAGCGAAAACCAGAATAGGTGGCAGACTGTGATGTCATTAGTCAAAATGGATATCCACCATCTGTCCTGCCAAATGGAAACCATAGCAGGTGGCAGATTCAAGTTCTTACTGAAATGTTCTATGCATCTAAGAAAAATTACCAACTAAATAAAGATGATAGAACTATAAAACTGCATCATCGCAGTACAAAGAGTTGAGATGAGAGTGTGCGAGGTGACTGTAGAAAATAAATTACACATTAGCACTTGGGGGCATGTCGTTCGAAGCATTGCTGAAGGGGTCGTCCCTAGGCTGGAGCACGAAAGGCCTCTCACAGGTCAGGTAACGTTGAGCTGCAGGTGCATTTGAGAAGGCATCATAGAGCATGTCAATTCGTTGGTGCATGAGGGTGTCCCGGTGTATCTGTTTATCCATCTGATTCCTTAGCTCGAAGACGAGCTTGAGTTGCTCCAGATGGAATAAAGGTGGTAGAGCATGGAAAAAATCAGGGAGAGCCATAAGTGGTGGAGGCGCCAATACTGGGTGGACCTCCATCTCCACGTCCAAGGTGTCCATAGCCTCCACCAACTTAACCTCCTCTACCGCTGTCCCAACTTGGTTGTCCATGTTCTGAATTAAGGCTGCAGAGTCCAGATGGAGGAATTCCTCTGGTAATTCCTCCTCAATTATACATGTGGCACCTTCCATGGTTGCTGGGGCTCTTATTCTTGTTGGATTATGGCTAGGGGGCTTCCAATCATATGATGTTGTGAAGAGGAGGGATTCTTGAGGAACCTGGATGGGTTCCTCCAGAATCTACTCCTCAACATATGCCATTGGCGGTGTTCTTGGTTTCTCCCGTCGTTGAGTCCGAGAAATGGACAAGGCACGCTCCTCTCTCGGGTATCTATACTATACCAAGTTGGTCCATGCCTCGACTTGCCTCTTTTCCTTATCATGGAAAATACAGGAAGACTAATAATTCGTTGGGCAATCTCAGTAAGAGTCCACTAGACACAGGTCTCATTCTCAGAGCGACTAGGGTGATGGAGTGCAAGGGAGAAATGGAGCCAACCTTGTCCAAGTGGGGGTGATAATACAAGTCCCGACATGACCACTGTACTGATGCCCCCACTACAATTACACCTTGTGGCCACCATATTTCTCATCCGAGGGAGCTATCCTCCCCTTCTCGATAGGAAGTAATGGCCTCCCTTCATTCAAGAATGAGGTGAAGGTTGTTGACCTGCCATATTAATGGCTTGGGTCTGGGGCAGGCTACATGGACTCCTATTGCTACATGGCACCCCATCTAGGATGCTTTAGTGGTATTTGTAATGGTGGTGGTGGCTTCTAAATTGGGAGACATGATGAACTCATCTGAGTGATAGTGGTTGTCTACCATATAAATACTTTTCCTTTTTTTTTTTTAATTCAGTAGTTTCCTTAGTTCATATTACGTTGTACTAATAATATACAAATTTCAAAACAACTTATTAATAATGAGACACCAACATTACCACATTCAAACTCTCGTGTTTAGATAAGAATATTTCAAAGTGATAGAAATACTATGAATAAGGGTATCAATTTTTAAAATAAATAAATATATGTCGTCGTATCAACCCTTACCAAGCTTCTTCTATATATGCATGTGTATATTGATTTATTCTTTTTATATTTTGGTTCAAATGATTTTTTCTTTTTATATATTTTGGTTCAAATGTTGGTTTGACTAGGGTGACCTATTGGCATGAAGAGAGAGTTCATGGTTTGACTAGGGTTCATTACCTCTTGACATGAAGAGAGAGTTCATGGTTCGACTAGGGTTCACCACTTGATGGTCACAAAAAAGGGTGATCCTCATATTTAATGCCAATGTGTTAAAAAAAGTGAGAGTTCACGCTAGTTTAGGGTTCAACTAGGGTTCGCCATTACTATGTGTTAAAAAAAGTGGGTTCACGTTCGTTTAGGGTTCAACTAAGGTTCACCATGTAGGGTTCAACTAGGGTTCGCCATGTGATGGATACATAAGGGTGTTTATCTAACTTGCAGACTGAATGCTAATGTGTTATATTCCAAACGGTCCTCAGATGCCAATGTGTTAAAAAAGTGAGAGTTCATGCTCGTTTAGGGTTCAACTAGGGTCCGCCGTGTGATGGTGACATAAGGGTGGTTATCCAACTTGTAGACTGAATTCCAATGTGTTATATTCCACATGGTCCTTAGAATGAATGCCAGTGTGCAAAAAAAAGTTAACAAGTTCATGCTAGTTTAGGGTTCAACTAGGGTCCACCACGTGATGGTCACATAAGGGTGGTCATCCAACTTGCAGATTAAATGTAAATGTTCTATATTCAACATGGTCATCAAGGGAATGTATGCACTCACTATGAAAGTTATTTCACTCTTAACATCAACTCATTTTGGCCTTGCAGGTCATATGAATGCCACTTCCAGAGTGATTTAATACTTGATTTGTGGCATACAAATATCACAAGAGGATGACTTTCACCCTTCATGGTCATAGGCTAATTTGAAACAAAGTTCATTTGGCTTGATGGATTCTCACATTCCATCATTGTTTCTTTTGTTGATTCCACAACATAAAAATTATTTGAGAAGAAAGCAAGAATTTCTATATTTATTTCCTCTGGTAACACGTTCTTCATTTGTTTAATTGATAGAGGTGGAAGTAAGAGGTTAAACCCTTTGCCTTCCCCAAGGGTTTGTGAGTATAATTTAAAGGCGATAGCTATGGATTTGGATTTCTAGTAAAAGGGGATCCCCAGTTTTGAAAGGCGACGGTTATGGATTTTGACACAAGCTTTCATTTTCAAGTATCCTTTTGAACAAGGTACAAATTTACTTTTCTCTTTTTAAAAATCTTAGTTAGCTTTTGGGTTGAGAAAAACAAAAACAAAAAACAAATGTCATTGCAGATGCAAGGTTTCTATTTACCAACAAATGTTATCATTGTAGGTTTGTCTGCCAACAAATGTCATTGGAGATTGCATGGTTTTTAGACATGCAGGGGTTCTGGGTTTATCAATTTCTTATATTAGGTTCAGTGCTTTGTGCAAATTTGTGTGTTCGTGTTAAGTATTTTTTTCCTTGAAAAATATCCTAGGTTTTATTACTAGAGAAATTTTTCTAGCTTCTATTCTGATGACATTGGTGTTTCTCATTTCATTTGTTTTGGTTTTAAAGCCAAGATCCAACATTTTCCTCAATGTAGTTAGGGTTATATTGTTGGAAGTTTGAAATAAGATGTTTGGTTTTCTTATTTCATTTGATTAATTTTTAAAGCCAAAGTCCAACATTTTCCTTAGGGTTCTATTGTTGGAATTTGAAATAAGATGTTTGGTGTTTCTCATTTCATTTGTTTTTTTTTATAGAAAAAGTTCAACATTTTCCTCAATGTCATTAGGGTTCTATTGTTGGAAGTTTTAAATAAGATGTTCAATAATTATTTAATTGAATACATTTACCACAATTTCTTATTAGTAGACTTGTGTTTTATTAGTGAATGTTATAGATGTTTGGCAATTTGTTTTTCTTAAAAATCCTTTTTAAAGACTGTACACTTTTGGTTATAATTGTATGCAGTAAATACTTTGCACATTCATGAAACATATATCATAAACATATAGTAAGATCTCTTGAAATATTTCTCAAACAATAAAAGAATGATCAACATACTATGAATAAGGGCATTGATTTTTTTTTAAAATAAATATATGTCGTCATAAGAGCGAAGATTGTAAGGAATCTTGTGACGAAATAGCTATACTATTGACGAAAAATATCCGTCGATAGTATATCTATTTCATCACAAGAATCCTTACAGTCGTCTCTCTTGCGACGATGGCTTCAATAGTTGATTCCTCGCAAGATTATTCACCTTGTCGCTCTTGTGACGATATCCCTAACTTGTCTCTCTTGTGACGATCTCCCTACCTTGTCACTCTTGTGATGATGTCCCTACCTTGTCTCTCTTGCGATGACGTCCCTACCTTGTTTCTCTTACGACGATCTCCCTACCTTGTCGCTCTTGTGACGATTTCCATTCCCAGACTCTCTTGCAACGATTTCCCTTCCTTGTCACACTTGTGATGATTTCCCTACCTTGTTGCTCTTGTGACGATATCCCTTATTTGTCACTTGTGCGACGCTATCCCTTCTTTATATCTTGTGGGACAACTTGATTTTTTCATCGCTCTTGTGAAGTTTTTTCAGGTTTGTTGCACTTTCCATGGCACGTGAAGCGACATTTGGGAGACCCAATATTATTCAGAATATCCATGACATAACGTCTCAAGAGCGTCAAAAGAGTCGTCGCAAAATGATCCAAATTTACTAGTGATCAGATTTGCTTTGATACATCTATCATATTATAGCAATGTTAAGTGGATCTTGGATCTCAGCTAAACTTAGGTCCAATGGGAGTTGTAAGTCAATGATATTTAAAGTCATGCTTGAAAGAATAGTAAGCAGTTTGAGTATAGAGATCGAAAAATTCAATGGCCAAAATTTTGAGCTTTGAAAGCTTAAGATGGAAGATCTCCTTGTAGATTGAGAATAATGGTTAGTTGTAAGTCCTAAGACCATTATGAAAGGTATGTCAAGGGAATAATGGGAGAAAATTGAGATAAGGACAAGGAGTATGATTTAACTTTGTATTGCATATTCAATATTGTTGAATGTCGTAGGTGAAGACTCTGCAAAGAAACCATGGGATAAGTTGGGAAGCTTGTACCAATCAAAATCTATAGTAAATAGGTTGTTCCCTAGGAAGAAATTGTATATTTTGAGGATGAGTGATGGGATATCATTAACAGAGCACTTGAATGCATTCAATATTGTAATAAGTTGGTTATTTTCTATGGATATTAAAATCACCGAGGAGGAGAAATGTATTATCCTATTTTGTTCCTTGCCAGACTTATGGGA
The DNA here is from genome assembly GCA_009831015.1 of Picea engelmannii. Taxonomy (NCBI): domain Eukaryota; kingdom Viridiplantae; phylum Streptophyta; class Pinopsida; order Pinales; family Pinaceae; genus Picea; species Picea engelmannii. The sequence goes on from ML795248.1 coordinate 209,167, forward strand.
TAGCTTAGTCATGGATATAGGAAGAAATTCAACCACATTAATTCTTGAAGACATGCTTATATATCTACTGTCAGAATAAATGGGACAGAAGATCATGGGAGGATCGACCAAGGATGTCTTGATGGTGATAAGTTGATTGGTCTATAGAGATGAAGGAACATTCTCCGATATAAAGTCTAACTCAAAGGGTAGATATAAATCCCTAGTTCAATCGACGAGAAGATGCTAGAAATGAAGTAAATATATGAATCACGAGAGACATTGCAAGTTGAAAGTGACTGATATCTGTCTAGAATCCAACGAGAAGCAGTAGAATGAGAGAAAGACTACTCTGGATAAAGGAGGCAATGTGCATCTGGTATCAACTAGTACACAATTGGATTATGATGTTTGGTTCATTGAATCAGGTGCATCCTTCCATATGAAACTCCATAGAGAATGGTTTTGTGAATATCAGAGATATGAAAGGGGAAATGTATTCTTGGGGGATGAATTGATAACCAAAATTGTTGGACAAGGAAGAGTCTGACTGATATTGCAATATGGGAGGAGTAGGACCCTTCAAGGTGTGCTACATATTTCGAGTTTGGAAAGAAATATGATATATATCAAAAAAATGAGGGATGAAGGTGTGCACACTTTATTTCATAAGGATACGTGCAAAATGGTTCGGGGAGTAATGGTCTTAATGAAAGGAATTCAGATTGGAACCCTATACAAGTTGTTAGGGAATGTCGACTCGATTGGATGCAACAACATTGTTGTTCCTGAAGTTGAATAGAATTGACTCAACTTAGGATGAGTTGATACAAACCGACTTGACTATTCTTCGTCAATTTGATCTAACCATTATGGCACCAAAGGATGGGACACATTGGAAAAAAGGACTTCAAGCTATGCAAAACAATGGTATGATCGAACGTTTTCCTGATTGTAATTTGGAAGTTGATTTCTGTGAACATTGCACATATATAGAAAACAAAATCAAGTTAGATTTCCATTTGGATATACAAGAACAAAAGGGATTTTGGAATTAATACATAGTAACATGTTTGGGCATGTACCGGTCCCTTCACTAGGAGGATCATTGTATTATGTTTCCTTCATGGATGGTTTTTCCAGGAAGACATGCATATATTTCTTGAGGAAGAATTCAAAGGTTTTTGATAATTTCAAAGAGTTTAAATATCTCGTGGAAAACCAAATAGGTAAGAATATCAAGGTGCTAAGAATTGATAATGGATTTGAACTTTGTGGAAAGGATTTTGAGCGGTTCTGCAAGTAATGTGGCATAACATGCAAAATTACCACACCATATACCCCACAACAAAATGTAGTTGTTGAAATAATGAAAAATATGTTGATGGCTAAGGTAAGGATCATGCTCAGTGGTGTCAAGATCACACAAGAATTATAGGTAGAGACAATCGACATTGCAAAATATTTGGTAAATAGGTCTCCTTCATTAGTGCTAGTCGACTTGAATTCTCATGAGGTATGGTTTGGTAAGAATCCTTCACTTTCACATCTTAGATTCTTTGGTTATGATGAATTTGTGCATGTTCCCAAGGAGAAAAGGAACAAACTAGACAATAAGGAAGTTAAATGTATTTTCATTAGCTACAAATATGGAGTGAAGGTATCTAAGCTATGGGATTCACTGTTGAGGAAAACAACGTATAGTCGAGATGTGATATTTAGGAAGTTGGAGGAAATTCCAAGTTTGAAGAGATTAAAATGGAGAAAGAACCAGAGAATATGGTGTTTAAATTGAGGAACAAAGAGCATGATTAGATGAGTCGACTGAATCAGATGCAGAGGTGGAGAAACTAACTCTAGTTGTAAGGTGGTTTCAATGAGTAAGGAAACCAACTAAAAGGTATAGTCCAGCTGGTTTATTTTTCACATTTGTTTTATCTTCCACTAACAAGGATCCCAATTCAGTCAAGGAGACAGTCAAATAAATAAGGGGTAAACTATGGAAGGACACCATGGTCGAAGAAATGGAATCCTTGCACAAGAATGAGACGTGGGATTTGGTTGAGCTACCTAATAGAAGGAAACTTGCTGGTAGCAATTGGGTGTTCAAGAAAAAATTGGACAAAATAGGTTAGGTCGGTAAACTCAAAGCTCGTCTGGTAGCAAAAGGGTATTCCCAAGTCGAGGGAGTCAAATTTGGTGATGTTTTTTCCTCTATTTAAACATTAACTTCCATTAGAGTACTAATGTCTCTAGCTACAACATTTGATCTTGGGATAGATAAAATGGATGTGAAGACAATGTTCCTACACGGGGACCTGGAAGAATAAATGTACATGAAACAACTTGAAGGATTTGTAGTAAAGGGAATTAAAGTTATGGTGTGCAAATTGAAGAGATCCATTTAAGGTTTAAAACAATCACTAAGGACGTGGTACCAAAAGTTTGACACATACATCCTTTTTCTGGGATTTTTAAGAAGAAATGTTATCACTGTGTATATTCCAAGAAAGAAGGTGGGAATTTCATATATGTATCATTGTATTTTGACGACATGTTACTAGTTGGAAACAACATGGATGCAATAAAGGAGGTGAAGATGTAGTTGTCCTCCAAGTTAGACATGAAGGATATTGGTGTAGTGAACTTTATCATGGGAGTGGAGATTAAGAGAGATCGAGTAGTTACAAATCTTTGGTTAAATTAGAGAAAGTATATTGAAACAGTCTTGAAGTGTTTCAACATTTAGGATTGCAAACCTGTCAAGGTACCAATTCCTATGGGAATAAAACTAACTATTGAACAGTGTCCAAAGACACAAGAAGAAATATAGGATATATGTAACATCCTAGGTTTTGAACCCCCATTTTAAATAATGTATTGTTACAATGCTAAGAGGCCAGAGTGCCCAAACAATTATTCAAAGGGCCAGTATGCCTAAGAAATGTAATTTTTTATCATTATTAATAATAAATACATCGCTGGAAGCTAGACAGACAAGGACTAGATTTATAGGGGGATATGATTCCACAAGAGAGGGGGCTTGAGGGGATAAATGTTTATTCCTATGTTAATTACCTTTATGCCTAAGGGAAGGGGATCAATTACGTGAGATTCTTAGGGAAGTCTAGGAGGTTCTTGATTTCCCCACGAAGATACTTAAACCCATCCATGGTCTAATTGTGGGGTTGGTCATTGGTTCATCCGCTCCGTCACCTCTGTGTTATCTCGTTCTTTCCTTCACACACTCCCATGCACCCCCTGACCCATCCATTGATCCCCTCACCCACGTCTTGTCTTGACAAAGCGAAATGGAACTGAACTGCTGAAGAATTATCCATGGGTTAGTTGGCTATAATGGTTGCTGGTGCAATCCAACCATGACCTGGGGCCCACATGTTGAGAGGCATTGGCCCGTGTCCTGTTTTTCTCACAACTGTGAGTCTTGAGAGTTCCAACATTGATATTCCAGACTAGCTATGCTAAAGGCCTTGGTAAAATAAGGAGAAGGACTGCCTAAGGGACTGCCTGGTAGAGAAAGGTGGAGGTCCATTCTCTTGGGCGACACAGGCTGGGTAGAAGATGTTGAAAAGTCAACAAGAAACATGTATCTAATTTACTTTTCCCTTAAATAAATTGGACAATAAATATTAATCTATTATCTCATTTATAACTGAGTGATTTGGATTTGTAACAGAATTATAAGTGTAGTTAAGTGAGTTAAGCCCAGTTGTACTAGTTGTAACTAAACTTGCACTAGTGAGAGTTCATTGAATTAATTATTAATTAATTCAAATCAGTAAAATCACATGCAAATGAAGATTTTCCATGGTTAACTACATGCATGTCAGATCCAGTGGAGATCTAGTTGAGATAACATGTGAAAGGGACAGGTTGGATATCGGTTGTGATTTGAGTGAAGTGCACTCATGCAATCACACATGCAATGGATATGCTCATGAGCATGTGCAAACTAGGTAATTCGAATTCATTTTGTGAGAATTCTATTTGCAGGGATTGTGCAGAGGAGGTAGGCTGCCTGGAGACAGAATATTGGCACATGAATTTGTCAATTTTTGTATGACAATGTGAGACGATTGTATTGTACTGAGAGCTTTTGGATTAGAGTTTTGTATGATATTGTTTCATGATCCATGATATACATAATATATGATAGTGGGGTTTTTAGCTTTACGCTTTCCCGAAAAAACTTTTGTGTTATGTGTTCTTGATATTTCACTTTGTGATTGTGGTTTAATTTTCCACAAGAATATTAGTAGAAGTGATTATGTATTTAACAATAGTATATAATTTTTATATCAGGAGAATTGCAGGAAATACTTAATTTGTATTGAAATTTCTACATGGTATCAGAGCCACGGAGCGACAAAAGCGAGGTGCGAAAATAATATTATTTTTGCAGGTCCCATCTCTAGCAGGGTGCGAACCTTAGTACTGAAAACTACGCACATTTCTAGGAATATAAATTCTCGCACCCTACTCAAAGGAGAGGTGCGAACTTCAGTAAGATTCTCGCAGGCTACTCAAAGAAGAGGTGTGAACTTCCCTCACCTCACTGTGCATTACAGTATGAACTTCCTTGTGATTTTCGCAGGCTATACACTGGTAGGGTGTGAAATTCCTCAACAAGTTCACAGGCTAGAAACTGGTAGGGTACGAACTTACCTCAGGCTGCTCTCAGGTGGGGTGCGAACCTCCCAGGGCAAGAGGAATTGCAGTAGTTGAGTTCTGTGGTTGGATAACATTCGAATTTGTAGAAGGACTTTTCTTGGTGTGACAGTTGATTCAAGATCGAAATGAATTTCAATGGCTTGAGGTTGGATTATGCACTTGAGGGCAGCTCAAACTACATTTATTGGAAGGACAGGATGGAAGCAATACTAAAAAACAATGGCTTGAAGGATTACATTGACAAAGATGTTCCTAAGCCGGATGTGACATACACTACAAATATTCATGCATGGAAAAGGCGAGGAGGATTATGTTGGAGGGAGTACGAGACCACATTGTCTCAAGTATCCATGGGAAAACCACACCACATGCAATGTGGAAGGTTTTGACGGATCTGTTCTAAACCAGTAGCGACCATCGAAAATTGGCGCTCAAAGATAAAATCAGGAAGATCAAGATGGAGAAGGGCGACACCATTCCAAAATATCTCACGAAGTTTGTCCAATGTTGGGATGAGCTTGGAAGTGTGGGAATAACAGTCGTTGCTGATGATTTGGTGAGTTTGGTGCTCCTAGGACTTTCCAAGAGTTGGCACAGTTATCAAGACTCTGTCAATGGAAGGGAAAAATTTCCAGATTGGGAATGACTATGGTCAGATATAGTGCAAGGGGAGTTCAAGCAGAATACCAGAGATGGATCTTCATCAAAGCATGATGATGAAGAGGATTGTGCTTTGACTGCCAAGGAAAGTAAAGGGAAAGGGAAGAAATTCCATTCAAAATCCGAGTCTAAAGTCAAGAAGCTGGATTTTTCCAAAGTGAAGTGTTTTCACTGTCACAAACATGGCCATCTCGCTACTAACTGTCTGTAGAAGAGGAAGAAAAATACGATTGATGGAGCTGCAACTGGTGAGGCTCTTGTCTCACAATTTGAACTTGACTTCTCTTTGATCACATGCATGGCTTCAAGTGAATCAGGATCGGTGTGGTATTTGGATAGTGGCGCTTCCTACCACATGACCAGAGATAAAGAGTCTTTCAATGACTTGGAGGAGAAATATCTCAGAATGCATATAGAGATGGGTGACAATGGACGATACAGTGCGACTGGTATTGGTAGCATTACCTTTCAGAGGGAGTCAAGTAAACCATTTCAATTGAAAAATGTTATGCATGTTCCAGGTCTGAAAAAAAAGCCTGTCTCAGTCGCAATGTTGGAAGACAGAGGCTATGATGTTGTTTTTAGCAGTGGCAAAGCCTACCTTTGACATAAAGAAATGGGTCAAGTCAAGAAGAGAGGGATTTGAGTTAAGAATCTACACATGCTGGAGGTAGATGGTTGCGGTGCCATGATCGAAAAGGCAGAAAAAGCGGTGATCCATGATGAGGGAAAATTATGGCACAGGCGATTGGGCCATCTTCATCATGGATCCTTGAATATCATGCAACAAATATCTATTGGACTTCCAAGGGGAACACTTTCTTAGTTAGATCAGTGCAAGGGGTGCACCCTGGGGAAGTATGTAAAGTCCACCTTTCATGAAAAGGAGAACCGTGCTTTGGTGATCCTGGAGAGAATTCACACAGACGTGTGTGGACCATTCTCAGTTGATTAAACAACAAAACATAGGTATTATGTTATTTTTGTTGATGACGTTTCTTGTAAATGATGGATATTCTTCATGCAAAAGAAGGATAAAACATTCTCAAATTTCTGTGAGTTTAAAGCATTGGTGGAGAAAGAGTCGGGGAAGCAAGTGAAGGCTCTAAGGAGCGATAATGGTGGAGAATACATCTCTAATGAATTCAAAGACTTCTGTAGTAGAGAAGGAATTCAAAGATAACTCATCGTGCCTCATAACCCACAACAAAATGGGGTCGTGGAGAGAAATAACAGAATGATCATGGGTGCAGCATGAGCGATGTTGCATGATCAGGGCCTACCAATGCATTTTTGGGCAGAAGCATGCAATACTGCGGTTTATGTGCAAAACTGTTGTCCTCATAGAGTACTTGGTGTGAGTACACCTGAAGAGGCTTTCATTGGTAAGAAACCTGATGTTTCTCATTTAATTTTTTTTGGCTCATCTGTTTATGTGCATGTGACCAAGGATTCCAGGAAGAAGCTGGAACCGACTGCTGAAGTTGGGATACTTGTGGGGCACACAGAAACACCCCATAATTATCATGTGTATTTTCTGAACAGTAAGATGACTGTTATGCGATGGGATATAAAATTCAATGAGGGGAAAGCCATGCGGTTGTCGCTTGAGAGGGAGCTAGACTTGCATGCAAAAGAGGAACTGCTGGTTCCCAATGATGAGTCTCAAGATGTGGATCAACCACATGAGGAGGTTCATGGAGTGGAGGAAACCACTCAAGCAGAGCCATCCATTATAAATGGTAGAAAGCGCACCACGGAAGCTAACATATTGAGACTGGATGTTGCAAAAAATGTAGGAGCCCCTACTTCACAGTGCAGACAGAGACAATCTCTTGATCGATTTGCTGGATACATGGCTTTCATGAGAAAATGTATTGTGATTGAACCATATTCCTTTCAGGAAGCAATGCAGGATCCCACTTGGGTTGATGATATGGTAGAGGAGTATGACTCCACTGTCAAAACCAGTTTATGGGAAATTGTCCCAAGATCGATTGATAAATCAATTGTAGGTTCGAGATGGATCTACAAGGTAAAGCAAGCTGCTGATGGGAGTTTGGAGAAATACAAGGCTATGTTTGTGGCCCGAGGCTTCTCACAGATCGAGGGCATAGATTATGATGATACCTTTTCACTTGTCATAAGTTAGTCTTCCATAATATCCATCCTTGTACTCTCATCACAGATGGGCTGGCGCATTCATTAGATGGATGTAAAAACTATGTTTCTCAATGGGGTCATTGAGGAAGAAGTGTACATTGAACAACCAGAAGGTTTTGAGACCTTTGATAGAGAGTCGCATGTGTGAAGACTCAAAAGAGAACTGTATGGGCTAAAGAAAGCACCCCGTGCTTGGTACA
>ML795248.1:246129-265478 GCA_009831015.1 Picea engelmannii
TGTATCCCTTCATTTTGCTAGATAATAATAAAGAAAGGACCTGGCAATTTCTCTGGTGGACGTAGCCCACACTGGGTGAACCACGTAAATCTGTGTCTCTCTTGTATTGTGTATCTTCTGTGTTTTATTTCCACATTTATTTTATTTTATTGGTCCGCGGTCCCGTTTTTCTAACATTGTTCTGCTTTGTGCGATGTCTTGATGTGTTTATGTCTTTACTTGCTAAGTGATTTGATATAGATAAATAGATATGCTTATGATTTGTGCTAATGATGTATATGGATGTAGATCTGACCTATGTGAATGTGCTTAGTTATTGAATATTCTAGATCTAATCTACCTCTTAATGATAAGTGCTTAGATACATCACATCTGAGTGAATGATGTGATGCTCTGTTTTATCTTCACAGTATATAATGGTTAGATATTGATGAACTATCGGTGCTAAGTGCTCTGTTAAGTATTACAATAAAAAATCTATGTCCCAACTAAGGTTGCAGATAATTGAGTCTTGTAACCACCCCTTCCTCTACCTCGAGTGAGACTTCATTTGTTTCCCAGGTGTTTCCGAAAGGGCCGATAGTTAGGGTTTTGTTGGTGCATTGTTGTAGTGTTGAACCCTGGGTCTTCCCCTATGCCAACAAATGGTTCCGTTACCGGGACCTGAAACTGTGATTGCTGGGAACTAAGGAAGAAGAAGCTTTGTGCAAAGATCCAAACTGAAACCGTGGAAGCTCTGTGCATAGATTTTTTGCTCTAGTGCACAGTATTATACTTGATTTATAAATCTCTGTGCTAAAGAAAGAAGCCTGATCTGAAGAAAAGAGGTAAGATCTGTAAGCTCTATGCTCTGATAAAGGTAAGAATAGTGAAAAGTTCAAGATCTGCAAGCTTTGTGCCCTGATAAAGGTAAGAATAGTGAAACGTTTTAGATTTGAAAGCTTTGTGCTATGTAGAAGTAAGATTAGTGTAATTTTTTGTTTCAAAAGTATCGATCTAGGTATATTTGATAGATTCTGTCCTGGCTTGAAAACTAGGGAACTAATAGATGAAAGAAGGATTGATATGCGTAGATCTAATAAGAATAGTGAATGATATATTATACCTATGCATAGAAAGAATATTTGGACTAACAAGTGTATGCAGGATCCTAGAAAGAAATGTTTGTAGGTTAGCTACTATCATCCTAGCGCGCAGTACATAAAGAGATGGGAATCATTTAAAAGAAAGAGAGGATTAACCCTCTTTTACAGTTGCAGAAAACCATGACATATTGCTAAGGAATGCCCTGGGAGAAGACCTAGTTGACTTTGTTGCAAAGCTATGGAGCATGAAGTATTGGATTGCCCTAGAATGATTGCTAATATTGAAGGAATGAACATGAGACAAGAAAACCCTAAGGCAGATCCAGAAATGGTAGAACCCCAGAAAGAATTAGAGAAAGTATTGCTATAGATAAAAGAAACCTTCAATGACCACCTACATGCCATCTTATCAGAGATTTTCAAAGAAAAAGATTGCCTTGAAGAAATAATATGAGACTTCGACATTGACTGTGTTCTAGATGAGGAAACACAGGTGAATATCATGACAGACAGAACTTGGAAAATTTTAGGGAAGCCTACTATGACTCCTTCATTGGGAGGAATAGGGATATTTAGAGGAAATATGATAAACCTATGTGGAAAGCTCACTAAGATATATATGAATGCTAATGGAGCTTCAACAAAGGAAGATTTTGAGATTATTAAATTCATTGAGAACAATGCCCCATTTACCATGTTACTAGGAAAATGTTGGATCAAAAGAGATCGGGCCAAAAGGAAAAAAGAATAAGAAGTTTTAAAGAAGAATAAGCAAGAGTTAAAAGATTTCATGACTAGAAGGATTGAACACTTGATTGAAGAACATAAGAACAGATCAAAGCTATTTAACACCAGATACCCGGATGTCGAAGTTGCAAGAACACTAGAACACCCACAAAAGATTGAAGTGGCTATTCCAGATAAAGAAGAAGCATCACCCTTGAATCTTAGGAAAGAATCTCAACAACGTGAAGTAACCATGCCAAAAGAAAATAAGAATCTGAATGGAAAAAGGAATATCGAGACGAAGCTTACTGGAAAAAAGGATAGGAAGCTAAGTAAGAAGAGAGCTAAGATCGACAAGTTACAGAAAGTTCCAGAGGGAAATTTGCAGAAGGAAAATTTGCAAAATTGGAGCTTCCCTGGGATAACATAACAACGTCACATGGCACTTAGCCATGGTGAAGCAATATAGTCATTGGTACCAATATAAACATTCGACCGACCCCCACGAATGGGTAGAAAGAAATTTATGGTTCACTAGATTGTTGGACCGCACTGTAACAGACACAACATAGTTAATGAAGGATTCTTGCCCATTACAAGAGATCCGTTGCCAAGTTTTCTATTTATCTCATCGCACCATGCACCGAGAACACTTTTTCTAACCGTGAATCTGAGCCCACAGACTCATTGATTTTACACAATGATCATTGCGCTATTGCCTTCTCTCCCATTGCAGTGTCTAAGTTTCTCCTCAAACCCGATATTTCTAACCCCGAGCATGTATGTCATACGAGTTCAATGCTGCAGAGAAAGTTGTCGAAGAATTTCTAATAGACCTCATGAATGAAAGAGTCATGTTGATGTCTGAAGGTATCCAAGCTTCATTGATGAGGATGGTGCAAGCCTCTCCATCGACTGCTTATGGAGCCGGACCATCCCGACCATCAACAGAAAAGAGAACCAAGCATAAAGACGACCTAGCAAATGCAAAACTGATTCCAACAATATTTCCCGATTACATCCCACCTTTGGCTAGAGTAGTGAATCGCGATAGTGTACCAAGAGATTTCAAGTACACCATAATTACTGCGTACCTCCCGAAGGGGATACACGTAGTTCGAATAGACCAAGATAAGATCTCATCACTAAATTTCAACAACTTCAACCTCGGAGATCGCAAGATCTATTGTATGATCACCCCATACAAGTAACTAAATAAAACTAAAGGGAAAAATTCAAATATCATCCCCCAGTCGTGGACAATGAACCTCGCGCGGTCCACCCTGTTGAACGTCATGAAGATACCACACTTCAGAAGACACCAGGAGGTCAATGCTTGTGTCAAGCTGCTACTGTCGTGTTACCATGGCAACTACTTATGGCTAGGCTGCTGCATTACAGTTGAACCAACAATGATCCATAGGACCACAGGCCTGAGTATACAAGGACCTGACCCACATGACTTTTATCCAGGAAAAGCTGCAGATCACGCACTTGCATAGAAGATTAAGGAAACCTATGGAAATGTTGAGAAGGGAACAAGAGGCTACAAGGTAGCTTCCATCCAGAGCGGCGCAGTGAACCTCACATGTCATCTAATAGCTGGAAAGTTAGTAAGGAAGAACCGACCTATGCAGGTCACCAGATTTGTCGTCGACCTCACAGGGAAGTGCGCAAAAGGACTACAGATGAAGTGGGCGAAGTACCTGGTTAACCAGTTGGAACTAGATTGCCAAGAAGCCCAAGATTAGGGTTATGAATTTAATTTTAGCTAGATCCCAATCCTCATTGCATTTGTTGCATGAGATATTCCAGAAGGAGCGACCTTCCTCGACATAGAGCCATTCAAACTGCTTTCCACAAAGTTTTCTACCCTATGGTATTCAACATATATGAACATACAGTGGCAGCCAAATGTTGTGTTCCATACATACTACCTCCAGCTAAAGAGAGCCATCGAAGCCGAGCCTCACATGACTCCAAACACCTTACAAGTTTCGACCACTGATGAAGTTCAATGCAGATCGACACTTCACCTACATTACAGTGCGAGTAGACGAACATAAAGAGTAGCTCTAGACATATTATAAGCTTATGGAAGAAGACCTTAAGGAAATCACTAAGGAATTGTCCGCTGACCTCCTTATCCCTACCAACCCCGCAGAGATATCTGATCTTGACAGCCCAAAGGACACCTAGAACCAATAGATAGAAGAAGACCTAGGAGGTCCAAAATGTAAGTAGCACCTCAGGGAATACTGCTTCCATGTCACTTGACTGAGGGGGTGGTGATGAAGTAGAAGCTGAATAGAAGCCCAGTGAAGTAACACTGCCCAGAGATGAGGTGGACCCCTCAAAGAAGAGGAAGGTTTCCCCCCTTGAAACCTTCTTCCCGGAAGAAGTCAAAATCCACCATGACCAAGATGCATATTTTCATCACCTCCGATGATTTTGACTTCATCATAGCAGCCTTGAATGATGCTTCATTGGAAATAGTAGAAAAACAAGCGGCCAAGCAGGAAAAAATGTATGATAGGATCTAAGTTGAAATCTGAGGGGTACAACGGGCCCTTCAGTCCAGTCGCACAGTCTCCACTATGTCGGGAGAACTAGAGTTGGGAGATGAGCCATCCCAACTCCACCGACTAGCTGATACAGTCGAAGCTCGCCTTCACTGAGAACAAGAGGAAACAAAACAAGCCACCTAGGCTTTGACGTAAGTACAAGGAGTACTTGTCGAACAATGCTGAGCTGCAGAACAGGAAAATATTTCTCTCCAAGCGAGGTTCGATGAAGAAAAAGCACAAATGCAGCAAGGAAAAAAAAATTTCTCATAGAGAAACTCGAAGTAAAAGAAGCAGTCAGTAGAGAAATTTGTTCTGTGATAGTCGTAGAAATAAAGGCAGAGGATTGAGTCATGCAGCAAGTGGAGAAGCTTGCAGAATCCATCCAGCAATTACAACAATGCATAACAGACTTAGAGCTCCACATAGTGCCCTAGACTCCATAGGATGTAAGGGATCAAAGAGAAGCAACTGTTCGAAGCGCAATTGAGCGAATAAAATCCCTTGCTATGGAATGTAAGAAACTCACCGATCACAGTGCCCAAACCTACGAGCAACTCACTGAGAATCCAGAACTGAATGCATTAGAGTCACAATTGCAAGAGGTGAAGTATCAAGCCGAAATGATATAGGTACAATTGAAGCCCCTGTCAGCTGTGGAAAGAATGAAGTTCTCCCAAGAGAAATGCACCACCCAACAACATATCCACACTATCTAGAGAAGAGTTATGCAAGTAACTCAGCGGCTCCAACCTGTACAAGATAAGGTCTGCCAATTGTTCACAGAGGTAGAAGGCCATGGAGAAGAACTTGACCAGGTCGTTATTGCAGTTGAAAAATGCCTGGAGGGACCTGTGAATGAGGTAGTCATCCAAGAGTTCATTGCACAAGAGGCCATGGCACAACAACAAATTGAAGCATCTTGAGGATTTCGAAGAAGAACTACCCAGATAAGAGTGACTCAGGATGAGTCAAAGGTGAGTGTTGGGGTCTTGTTGTCCCTTGACCAAGTTTTGGGAGATCCTTGGTCAAATTTGACTTATTTTGGGACTTCGACAACCTTTCGAAAGTGGAGCACAAGACGTATTAGAGATCGCAAGATCTTGACCCGTTTTTGGGTACTTTTTGGGATTTGAGATTATATAATGGGTACGGGATGTCGGCCCATGGGTTTACCCATGTTTAGGCCTATTTTGTAATGTATATATAGATGTCTAGGCAATGTAAGGAGGTGACATATATGTGATGTTAGACGAATGGCTAAGTTCTAGATCAATGTGATCGAAGGATTGTAAGAGCTCTGTGCATACTATGTGAGACTTGCAGAGTTATGTGCAAGTAATTGTAAGAAGGCTTGGTGCTGTACCCTAGCTCTAAGAAGGAGGATTTGGTGGAGTGCATGTGGATCTCCTGTCTTTTGTGGAGTAGGATTTTGATGGTATGTGCCTGTAATAAGCTTGACAAAGATAATAAGGAAGAAGAGTTGGTGGATGTAGCCGCAAGGTGGGGGTGAACCACGTAAATACTGTGTTGTTCTTCTTTGTGTGATGTCTTGATGTGTTTATGTCTTTACTTGCTAAGTTCTTTGATATAGATAGATAGATCTGCTTATGCTTTGTGCTAATGACGTATATGGATGTAGATATGACCTATGTGAATGTTCTTAGTGCTTGAATCTGCTAGATCTAATCTACCTCTTTATGATAAGTGCTTAGATACATCATATCTGAGTGAATGATGTGATGCTCTGTTTTATCTGTGCAGTAGATAGTGGTTAAATATTGATGAACTATCGATGCTAAGTGCTCTGTTAAGTATTACAATCAAAAATCTGTGTCCCAGCTAAGGTTGTAGACACCTGAGTCCTGCAACCACCCCTTCCTCTACCTCAAGTGAGACTTCATCTGCTTCGCAGGTGTTGCCGAAAGGGCCGGTAGTTAGGGTTTTGTTGATATGTTGTTGTAGCATTGGACCCTGGGTCTTCCTTTGTGCCAACAACTAGTTTGAATGGTGTGTGCCCTATCAACTTTTTTCATGTCATCCTATATGCCCATAATACTGTTGGTACTTTGAGGTCCTAGTCGTCTATGTTGACGTTATAGATCTTTGTTAGTGCGTTCTCAAGAATTTTGTTGAAGGATTCTATTATGCTCTTTGCCTATGGATGATATGGTGTGCTCTTCTGATGATGAAATTCAAACTCTTCGAGCATCGGGAAGATGGTGTTGTTTATGAAGTGCGTGCCTTGGTCGTTTATCAAAACGCTTGGGCACCCAAACCTAGTAATTACTTGTTCGAATATGAAGTGCGAAACTCTCTCTGTGTTGTCATCTTTTACTGGTGTGGCTTCTGCCCATATTGTTAGGTATTCTGTCGCGGTGATGATGTATCTTTCCCCTGTTATTTTGGCTGGTGGGTTAATTGGTCCCACGAAGTCTATTTCCCATTTATCAAATTCTTGTAATGTCACTTGCGGTTTTAATGGCATGTCATCCCTTCTGTTGGGTTTGCCTACCTTATGACAGACATTGCATCTCTAACAGTACTCTTTCGAGTCTCTATGGATCACTAGCCACCATAATCCTGCGAGGAGTACCTTCTGTGTGATATCTTTTCCTACGTAATTCCCTCCCACCATTACCTCGTGGTCTTCTGCTAAAAATCTTGTTAATTCGTGCTCTAACATGTACCTTCGTAAAATGCTATCTACACCCATCTTGTATAGATATCCTGTGATTAGTTGATAGTCGGTTGCATATATTACCAGGTTCTTCTTCTGTGTGGTGGTATATTCTTTCGACGCGGTACCTGTGCTCAAGTACTAGATGATCTCTGCGAAGTAGTCATCAACAATCTATACTGAGAATAACTATGCATCTAGAAAGTTGTCTTCTAATTTTGTGGGTTCTTATCCATTTGTGACCCGTGATAGGTGTTCAGGTCCTGCATTCATTTTTCCTGGTTTGACTATTACTTCGAAGTCAAATTCTTGAAATAAAAATAACCATCGACAGATTCTTCCCCCCAACACTGGCTTGTTGACTAGGTATTTCTGGGCTAAGTGATCTGTAAACATCTTAAAATGTTTTCCCAATAGGTAATGTCTGAACTTCTGCAGTTTGTAAACCATATCTAGGCCTTCTCTTTCCATCGTGTTATAATTATGTTCTGAGTCTGATAGTTTTCTTCTTGCGAACGCTATCAGGTGATCCAAGTCTCTTGCTCTTGATTGTGCTAAGATATCTCCAAGTGCTATCGCTGATGCATCTACATGCACATGGAATGTCTTTTCCCAGTCTAGAAATACTAATATTGGTGCAGTAAACATATTTTACTTAAAAGTGTCCAGACCATGTTGACATGCGTCATTCCATTGATATTTTGTATCTTTCCTTAGCAGTTTTTCCATTGGTGTTGTGATCTATGCATATCCTTTGATGAATTTCCTATAGTATCTAGTGTGTCCTAATGTTTCTCTTAACTGACAGACTGTTTTTGGTGCTGGTAAGTTTACAATGACTGCAATCTTTGCTAGATCCACTAGTAAGCCTTGTTTGCATACTATGTGGCCCAATAGTATCCCAAACGGTGTCCCAAATATGCATTTCTTGATATTCAGTGATATCTGACACTGTCTACATCATTCCAACATTAGTTGTAACACTTCCACATGGTGTTTCAACAGACTGTAAACTGTCCAATCATTTAGGTATACTTTGAGAAACTGATGGATGAATTCTTTAAATGTTGCGATAACCACTCTGGAGAATATGGCATGTGCATTCTTTATTCCAAACGACATGACTATGTACTGATAATATCCCCATTCCGCCACGAACGTGGTCTTGTGTCTATCCTCATGTGCTATCTTAATCTGATGGTATCCTGAGAATCCATCAGTGAATGAGTAAGCTTTGTGTCCCCCCACATTCTCTAATACTTCATCCATAAATGGTGTAGGGAATGGGTCGTGTAGGAATGCATCGTTCAACTTCCTCAAGTTGATGCATATCCTAATCCCTCTTCCTTGTTTCTTGTCCTATACTACCATCGGGCTTATACATTATGATTCATAGACTAGTTCGATTATGCTGGCTTCGAGCATCCGGTCGATCTCCTCTTTAACTTTCTGTTTATATATGGGGTTCAGTCTATATGGTCCCTGTCTAATCAGTCTCTCTCTAGGTCTGAGTGGTATCTTCATCTCTCCCAGTTCTCCTATAAATGTAGTAGGAAACAAGTCGCTGTATTCGTGCAACAACTCTGTGATGATTTCTATTGTTGGCTCATCCCACTAGTCTCCAATGCTGGCCATTTTGGGATGTTCATTTGTTCCGATGTTAACTCTCTTTACCTTTATTGGCGCGGAAATCACTTTGGATTGTATGGGTGGTCCCTCCACATCTCTTTCACCTTCTACTTCTTCAATTTGAATATCGCGCGGGTCATCTTCGTTTGGTGCTTCCTCCTATACATGGTAACATGATAGTAGTTCCTTGACTGTCTACTTATTCTGCTATTGTTCTTCTGTGATAGTTTCTATTTATGGTTCTTTGATGAATATTACTCCTCTTATCCATTTGAGGGCTGCATCTATGTTGGGGTTCTCATGATCGAATGAGAAAGTGAGTGCAAATTTCTGTTGCAATATTCACCATGTTGTAGTTCCTTTGCGCAGTTCCTAGTCTGTGTACCAGTTCACTGGTACTCCCTCTAAAGTATGTATGAAGTGATGAGGCCATTCCTCAGGTGGTGTCATTTTCCATAGAGTTATACACGCCTCCAAGTGCTCTGATGGTGCTTCGTGTCCATTGTACTTCTGCTATTTGTTGTTTTCTCTGTTCTACACATAATCTTATGCATAGTAACCACTTACATTGATACGAGTCTGTGATAGTCTCTTTGTGCACACCTGACCATCTTGTGGGTGTGTATTTGAGTGCTAAATCCAATGTTCATAGCCTCTAGTTCTCTAATACCTCGTATTCATATTGTGTCAAGAATGTTTCCAAATCATTTAGTCTGTGGAAACTGGGTGGTTCTTTGATTTATATGCCTATCCATCATACTGCGTGGTCTATTCTTGCACATATTCTCATGGATACTTCGTGTAGTCTCTACTGCCAGTTTTATAACCCGGTGTCTGAGTCTGTTGCACATGAAGTAATGCTATGCCAATTGAGTACCCCATCTGCAGTTGGGTTTACGTAATCCTCATCGCACACAGTTGTTCTATACAATTGGATGATCTCTTCTAAGTCCAGGAAAGTTGGTTCTACGAACCTCTCCCCTTCTGATGGGTCGAGTGGTGCTATGACCCTGTAATATCTAGATTCAAATGTCATTTTTCTTGTTTTAAAGTTAATTATGGCCTGATTGTCAAATGCCCAATCCAGACCAAGTAGTTCCAGGTACAGTGTTGTGACATATACTATTTCGATGACTTCAAAGTCTGATTTAGTGCGCACCCCATCAAGATATACTATTACTCCTTTCAGTCTACCGATTGGTAGGACTCTGTGTTGGTTGGCTAGTTTAATTGGACATTTAAGTATCCCAATGTTGGCTCTCCCATGCCTTTCCAGGTCTTCTTGGGTAGCACATTCACTTCAGATCCTAGGTCTAGTATAATGTCTCCCATATTGAAATCCCCAATGTTAGCATTTAGTCTAAATTCCCTACTTGTTCTTCTTCGGGTGTGTAGGTGATTGACGATTTTTGGTTCTAGCTTTCGTTCTGTCTCACTGCTACATTTCTCTAGTATGTTTTGCAATATTTTCACAGATGAAGGATCACTTAATACTTTTACGCATGATTGAAAAAAGCCTTTGATAGTATTTACTTGTCCCTTGTGTTGCATTCCGTTGATACGATCCAACGATGGTGGCATTTCGTATTCTGGGGCTTCATTGTCTGGTTGCACAGTTGAAGTCGACGTTGCATCCACCTTTTGAAATTCTTGTCTGGATTCCTTAAAAGTCTCCTTTTCTTTGGGTGCATCAAACTTCTTCCTTGGTTTGATGTTCTTCTTTATCCATTGGTTCTGTGCTGGTTCCTATCGAACTGCGTCATTTCCTGTTTTCGTTCCTCCACGAGTGACTATGTTGATGTTTCATTTGTCGTCCCTTTCTTCGGCTGAAATCCATTGAACATTTTGATTGTTATGGTTCCTCTTTTCTTGGATCTTTACTAATAATGTCAGACATTCCTCTGTCTCGTGATTCGATGTGCGACAATACATACAAGTCGCTGGCGGTAGTGGACATTCTCATGCATAATGTCTTGGTTTCTAACAATTGTGACATGTGACTGGTTCTCTGCCACGTCTGAAACGTCCTCTAGCTTGTCCTCCTCCTATGTAGCCTACGTGATCACCTCTCGACGCATTATACTGTGGTGTCTGATTATACTATGCGGTATTGTATTGGGGTTGTACCAAGTTGTACTGCAGTTGCACGTTGTTGTAGGTTTTCTGCGCAGTATTATACTGCTACTGCGCAGTGTTGTATGGGGTTGGGGATCGGTTGAACTGGGGCATTTCTTGCCTAGTCATCATTTTGGCCTATACTCTATATGCATATGATGTTCTTTCCTTCATCATCTCCATATTTATGCAATCTTTGTCTTCGTGGCCCACTGACTTACAAAAGGTGCAATATGAGTTCTTTGGAACTGTCTGGTATTTCTGCATCATCGTGCAGTGGTAAGGGTCGTGACCCAGTTTCTTGCATATTTCACACCATAATCCTCCCTATGGTAGTGGGTTTGGAATACCTATTGCCTTATACTGTGCGAATGTTGGGCATTCGTTCTTGTGGTGTTCTTTCGTTTTGCATGTGGTGCACCAAACAACTTCTCGATTGTCCTTGTTCTTATTTTGGTTCAACTAAAATGTTAGATTCTTAAAATCCTCCTTCAATTCCTCAATAGATGGGTCCGTCTGCTAGTATTGGTTCTCTTCCAGTTGCAAGGCTTTTTGCATAGCCTCTGCCTGCATCTAAAACTTCTACTGTCGTAAGGGATATTTTAGATGTGGGAGTAGTGAGTTGAAAAATAGGTGCTAGTGTTGCATCTCGGTCATAAGGTAGCCTTCGATTTCTACTTTCATAAAGGCAAGAAGGACGAACTCTTGACTTCCCTGTAATGACAATGGAATCAGATAGCTAGACTTCCCTGTGTGCATGGGGGAAGGCTACCTTATGACCGAGATGCAACACTGGCACCTAATGGCTCATGGGGTTCCAAGGTCTCAACATTCGCTTCTAATGGCTCATTGTTCTTTTGTTTCTCTCAATCGTTTCTTGTTCACTTAGAGCTCGCCTACTCAGTCCTCTCTTGTATGTCTTAACACAGAAACATAATCTTTTATTGGTCTCAAATTTTCTCTGAGTTATTGACTTAGGGTTCATGTCATTTGGGTTTCCAAAAAAGCCTCTAAAACTATTGGCCCTTCTGGTAAACCAGAAGGCAACACAATAAACAGAATGCATTGCACAGTCTCACCCGAGATAGATTTAAATGTGTGTCTATAAGACTCAGGTGTTTACAGCCTAGGATTGAGTATGAGATAGGGGTTTATTAACCAGATCCATTCACTACTAACTATGAGGGTAATATACCTATTCCTCATAGGTGCACATTCCCATTACACAGTTTACTTCCCAAGAAGAAAATTTGTGTTCCATAACAATATATGAACTCATTTATTAAGCAGAACAATAACCCGTTGAAAGAAGGTAAAGAGATGCATACATTCATCACATTACACAGTTATTATTGTGGTTCACCCCCTCCTTGAATACGTCCATAAAGATTTGGCTCTTGGCTCTTTTATTATGGCAGTTCTGCATTTTCGGTGTTGTGCACCTACAATTCCCCTCTTATGGGTAAGATATATATGAGGCGAACTAGATCGCACTAGGCTCTACAACTTGTGAGATAATCCTCATATCTACCTTCTCTCCTCCTTTCTAGCTCAACAACTTACAAAAATGGTACATAACCGTCAATATTGCATACCACATCCGCTCATGTGTAACTATAGTAAAATATGGGATAACAATACTAACACCCCAAGCTAATACACAACTTTTCAACACAAAATAGTCGAATATCTACATGATACTTGCGTATCTATATTTATACATTTTGGGCTCTTCAACCATTTACAAAGCATTACAAAAACCCTAACCCTACCGATGTTAGGTCTTCCTCCCATGAACGTGTGTTGTTATTCCTCTAGCCGTCGTTTTCCTTGTGCACGCTTTCTTGCATGCACGCATGATGTTATTTCTCTAGTTGTTACATTCATTTCTGTACGATTTCTTTCCCATGATCATCCTTCTTTCCACTTCGGTCTGGTGCCAACAACCACCTATAAGAAAAATGCAATAGATTTTGCGTAACAACATGTTGTCTGTCATCCCGTGTTTACTTTCGATCTTTGACTGATAGTTGATGCTATATAAAGGTGGTTTCAATCATATGAGGATGATGTGGTTCCTTAGACTCTTTAGTACTTCTTTAAATTTTCATTTGTTTCCCAAATCATCAAACCCTAACATACATCAAACTGTAAATATGAGCCCAAAATTTCCTCTAACTGATGAAACGACTGATGGTTGCTGCATCTTCATTTTTTTCTAACTTACCTTCCTTATAATAACACTTGAGTAAGAACTAACAACCAAACCTCTTCTTTCTATTTTGAAAATCATATTGCCATAGTTGCGCAACAAAGTTGTTTTGCAATTGTAATTCTATGTTTTCAAGACAAAAATACTCCAGTGTAGGTAGAAAAAAGATCTCACCACTAGTATTAGTGCCTCTTTGATAAAGTAATGTGCTTATGCATGCGATTCTTTCCAAAAAAGAAGTCAAAATGGAAAAATGACAAAAATGTGTCAACTAAGTTTCAGTGGTTCAGTTCTCTACTGCTTCAACTAGCAAGTCAAGTTTTCCCTTCTTTCCAATATTCACCTGTTGCAAGCTTTTCTTGAGGGTCTTGTTCTCCTTCCTCAAAATGAGATTATGATGATAAAAACTCTTCAAATGTCTGTGTAATGGTGTTTTTATTCTCACCATTGATGTAGGATGGTCTATTGTAGGTCCACAGTCTCTTAGGTGTTATGCAAACTTCATATTGAATTTTCTATCTCCCTCTTTGAGGTGAACTATCACATCCTATGCTTCTCTGAGTTGTTTATTTAGCCTCTCGAAAGTGTGCTTTCCTTCATCATATTTTATTTTTGTTGTTTGATTCTATGCTAGGATTTCATCTTGATGTTGCAACTTCCTAGTTGAGGAACTTGTTAAAGGAACACTAGGCTTAGGAATTTCCTCT
Organism: Picea engelmannii; assembly: GCA_009831015.1. Taxonomy (NCBI): domain Eukaryota; kingdom Viridiplantae; phylum Streptophyta; class Pinopsida; order Pinales; family Pinaceae; genus Picea; species Picea engelmannii. The sequence continues at coordinate 259,848 of ML795248.1, forward strand.
ACCTCTGGAGTTTGTTCTACTACCTTCCCTTTACTCCTTGTTTTGGAACCAGTTGAAGTTGATAGTGCTGACCTTTCTCCTATCACAAAGGAATCTTTCCTGAAATACTCTTCTAGAGAATTCTTCTCGAGTTCCCTATTTTCATGTTGCAATTGTGCTGCGACAAAGTGAGCCTTCTTCTATTGTTCTTGCAACTCAATAATTGAAGTGTCTTTGTCATATGAGAGATTTGGTTGTATGAAGGCTTCTGGAGTCTCACTAGTTTCCTGTGATGTATGTATAAAATGAATTTTCTTTGTTGTAGACCTAGTGAGTGGTTTACTAGGAGCTTCAACCACTTTCGGAGAGAATTGGAGTTTCTTCCATTTCTTTTTAGCTTGTTGACTTACTACAAGATCTTTAGTCTCTTTTTCCCTTTTCTTTATAGAACTCCCAGGGATTGATGTGGCAGTTTCTTATACTGATGAGGGTTTATTTCTCAAGCTTTGTGGGCTGCCTAAGGAATCTACTGCTATGCTTGATGAAATCATAAAAGACTCCTAGTCTTGATTTCTCTTTCTCAGTTATTCTAATACTAACAATTCTCCAAATTTAGTGTTTCTAAATTCAGCCTTCAGAAAATAATGATAGTAAGATACATATAATTGCATACCTTTGAACCACTGTTCTCCATGAGTAGCGATTTATGTTGCAAAAATAGTGATATCTTCAAAAACCTACAACTGGAGGTTTCCCAACTCAGCCTTAGTGCCATCAAAATTCTCTGCAAACTCCCTCACCACCTGTATGTTGTACTCCTGAATTTTTTCACAAAACTTGATGCAACCCACTTGTTCAAAGGATGATCTGATTGTTGGGTCTGCATTTATCAAATTTAAACCATGTGGCTCAAATCTCACGATATCAACACCCTTTACATTCTTTATTCTACGTTTTGGAGTTGTCATGATATTGGTATATGTCAACCATGTGTGAAATATAATTGTGTGCAACTATAATCAGAGTAGATGCACATTAATGTGAGCAATTTTCAACTTGTTGTAGTAATTTTACACTTCAAATTTGATACTCTGGAACCTGTGCACGGAATATGAGAGAGACAACCTGTGCGCAACAAATGAGAGCAACAACCTTTGCGCAGTAATGAAAAAAACAACTTGTGCACAACAACAAATAGAGCAAGAAATTGTGTGCAACAAATGAGGGCAGTGTCCACTACACAACAATGAACAACAACGTCTTCTGCGCAATAAGCTTGGTCGGGAGGTTTTGAAGTCATGCATAAAAATAAACGATTCTTGATGCTTCCTTTACCTAAAGGAAGGAAAAATTTGAAAGATAACTTCAATTTAAATCATAAATTATTACCATCATACCTTGTCGTACCTCAATACACAACATTAGGACATTGTGCAACAACTTGTGATGCACAATGGTTTTATTGATGATGCCACTTGCCTTTGATAGATTTTATTTCATGAAATTGTTAGAACTGTAACAATACTGACTCTGACTGAATTGAATTGACATCATGATCCTTCATAATGACCTTTTAGTGACATGAAAACTCACATCTTGGCACAAAAAACCATAAGTTACATGATTCAAAAAGAAAAACCTTCCCATGACAAACAAACCTATGACTCATGATTTAAGAAAAAAATCATACAATGTTCTTTATGAAACCCAAGACATGAATTTATCCTATAATCTTATTCAAAAACTAACAACCTATCTATAGGAAACTAACATAAGGTTCATGATCATCTGAGCCCATATCCCTTGGGATGGGTGAATAATAATGCATAGATCAAATTCACTAAATAGTGTAAGATCAAGTTTTCTATAAGTGAAGATGTTATTGATGAAGTGGAGTTATATGTATTACCCCTTGATGCGTGTGGTGTAGTGTTTGGAATCCCTTACATGTATACAAAGGATGCCATCTTCATGCTGAGATAAAACCAGTACCTCCTGATCAAGTATGGGAAGTCTACATGATCAATGCTCACAAATGCAAGTCAAATATATCTCTAGTAAGTGCTAACCAAGACAAAAATTTGATTAGTTCTAGTAGGAAGTATGTATTTGTTTTCTTAAGAGAGACTCAACCAAGGGAGGAATTGGTAAGAGTAAAGGCATCTATGTAGGTATGTAGAAAAGAGCATAAAAAAGAACTAGAGGATTCATTATAGGCGTATAGAGAAGTGTTCCAAGAGCCTAAAGGTTTACCACCTAAGAGGGAAGTGGATCATGACATGTAGTTGTTTCCTAAATCCCCATTACCAAATATTGGGTTGTATAGAAAATCTATTCTGGAAGTAGATGAAGTGAAGAAACAATTGTGTAAATTGCTATATTAGGGAGTTATTCAACCAAACACCTCAGCTTATGGGTCACCTATAATCATAGTACCCAAGAAGGATGGGACTTGGTGAATGTGTATCTACTATAGAACTTTGAACAATATCACACTCAAGAATCAATACCCTTTTCCATGGATTGATGATTTGTTAGATCAATTGCAACAAGCCAAGTACATCACCAAGTAGGATCTCAAATAAAGACACCACCAAGTATGTGTCAAAGAAGAATACACTTGGAAAACCACCTTCAAGACAAGGAAAGGTTTGTATGAATGGTTGGTCATGCCTTTTGGTTTATGTAATGCACCAACTACATTTATGCGATTGATGAATGATGTATTGCGTCCTTATTTAGATTCATTTGTAATACTATAATTGGATGGAATATTTGATTATATCTCTACACTTGGGAGGAGCACATCTCAAATCTCATGTAGGTGTTAGAGACTCTGAAAAAGCATCAGTTGCTATCAAACCTCAAGAAATGTGAGTTTTCTTAGGTGTCATTAGTGTATTTGGGGTATGTGATCAATGTAGGGGAAATCAATATAGATCCCATAAATATGGAGGGCATTATGAAGTGGCTAGTTCCTACTAATGTCAATGAATTTAGGAGCCTTTTTTGGGTAGAAAAATACCTACGAAAGTTCATAGCATCTTTTTCGATGACCTAAAACAAAAATATTTTGATGATCTAAAACGAAAGATCAATCAAGCACTAGTTCTCACATTTCCTAACTTACATAATCCTTTCTAAGTGGAGACAGATACACGTGGGTATGTTATGGGAGAAAGTTTTATTGAAGGACATAATTTGGTATGATATCATTTTGAAATGTTTCAGGGGGGGTCCTAAACTACCCTACTTGTGATAAGGAACTCTATGCCTTAGTTCAAGCTATAAATAAGTGGAAGAACTATCTGATGGGAAAGGAAACTATTATTCACATTGATCACCAACCATTGTAATATTTGTAGGCCTAGAGTAAGCTTCAAAAAATGAGACATTACAAGTGGATGGAGTTTTTGAAAAAAATTCATCTATTCATCAAGTATAAGAAGGGTGACACTAATAAGTTGATATACATGATTTTAAGGCAAACCTTATCCAATATTACATCTTTGGGAACTCTTATGCACATGGATATGTTTACCCATGATGCATGCAAGGAGAATACATAGAAGATGAGGACTTTAAAGGGGTGTTTCAATAGCTATAGGGACAACTTCATGTAGAATAAGGTGATGATAAGGATGTATATAATCTCAAGAATGGGTTACTCTAAAATATAGAAAAGATATATGTTCCTAAAGGTGAAATATTACAACTTATCAGAGAGGCTCACACCTCTAAGGTTGCAGGAAAGTTTGGTGTTGGGAAGACAACTGCGAATTTACAAAGGTATGTGTATTGAACCTGAATGTAAGAAGATGTATCATGGTATATTATAGGATTCCTATGTTGTTGTACCAAAAATCCAGTAATAGAAAGGAAGGTTTACACCATCCCTTAACTTTACCGACTCAACCTTGGGAAATCATTTCCATGGATTTTTTTGGCACTTTTCCAACAACCAGAAGGGACATGACTATATGCTTGTGGTAGTTGACAAGTTTAGTAAGATGTGAATTCTTATTCCTTGTAAAATAACATCAAAGGAAAAGAAGAAGCAAGCATGTTCTTTGAATAGGTCTAGGTACAGTTTAGGATACCAAGGAGCATCATCTCAAACAGGGATACTAGATTTCTCTGTGCCTTTTGGACTACACTTTGGTAGAATATGGATACTAAGTTTAAGATATATAAAACATTCCATCCACAGACATATTTGAAGGTAGAAGTTGTCAAAAGGACTTTGGTGCAACTTTTGAGGGGTTACAAGAAAAATCATTTGAAGACTTGGGATGAAAATCTAATCTACATTCAATTCTCTTATAACATAGTAGTCCATACTTCTACCGATAAGTCCCCTTTCAAGACTCGCTTTGGTTATTTTCCACCATCGCCCTTGGATATTATCTATGAACAACAAGGAGGAGTGAGGGAAGACATAACATGAAAATAATTAAGAGCAGAAAAATTCATTGAAAATATTAGAAAAATTCATTTACAAGTACAAGAGACACTGAAGAAGTCATAGAAAAGGTACAAGGCCCGACATGATCAACACATAACTAGAAAATAATTCAAAGCGGGAGACAAAGTTTGGTTACAACTTAATAAGGAAATATTACATGGTCTTGGTAAGAAGATCAAGGCTCTATGGTATGACCCTTTTGAGGTATTGGAGAATGTGGGTGACAATACCTACAGATCGAGTCTATCCCCATATATGTCTACACCCACATATGTGTATTTACTTAGTAGTAAATGTGGAAATTTTGAAATTATATTAGCCTTCCATGTTGGATTAGGAAACTGAGGAGTAGGTCCTACCTACCATAGAGGACTTAGCACCAGAATCTCAAGAAGAGTTTCCAGAAGATACAATTTTATAGAAGAGGTCTAGAACTACCTTTGTCATATTGGGTTTAAAAGACAATTTCCAAGTAAGGAAAAATGGTACTCCAAGGAGAAGGTAGAGGAAAAATTTCCTCACCTCATTCACTAAAATATTTTGGGGTCCAAAAGCCTCCCTAAATGGGGAGGTATGATTTGTATTAGATCATTATATAATTTTTCATCTATCTTAACACATTTTGGGTGGAAAAATTGGAGGAATTGGATTGCAGAGCCTATTTTAGTGGTAGGTTATAGTTTGGAGATTTGGGGTTTGGAACCTTCTAAATCCATTTTGAGGCATCAAACTGCATTTTTAGGGGTCAAAAAATTGTGAGCATAGCTCACAAACCCTTGACTCTATTATACACATCGATACCTTTCCAACGGTGAAAAAATACCTCACTTGGATTTTGTAAGTGAAAGTTATGCCTCTCGCAAGTTGACCTAACTGGTTGACTAACATGTTATGAGTGGATGCCACATAAACCCCCATTTCTCACACATGTGGGGATAATCATGTGTGGGATTTAAATAATATTCTATAAGGTCCAAAACCTTATCACTAATTGAGGGTTGAGGTTTTAAAAACTCTAACCCTAGATGACGATAGGGCTATGTTAAATACCGGGTCACTAGGAAGAGAAGGGGCTCCATTATTTACCATTGTATGTTAGGAACCAAATATCAATATAGCATAGAAAAACCTCATAAAAAGTACTCAACGCCTTGAAAAAGAGATAATTTCAGATAATAAGCCTCTTC
>ML795248.1:280228-322100 GCA_009831015.1 Picea engelmannii
TCATGGTTTCACAGACCAAGAACAATAGGTCAAGAAGATATAACCAGGACGATTATGCAACAGGAGGAAGTGAGCAGACTAAATGGAAAGATGATCGGGAATTTGGGAATAATTCATGAAAAGTGTTAAGTATGAGGGGTTTTCCACTGTATGCATAATCATCCAACCAAAATATACTCTTAACTTCAAGGAGAAAAACTTTCAAGACTTTCTCTTAAAATCTTAGTGGGCGAAGAAATGGAAAGAAGAAGCAGGAGATAGCCAATTCTTTACAAGATAGCAGTGGAAATATATAACAATTTCAAGGGTCCTTTAGAGGAGACATCGTAACAACTATGTAATCTTGATTTTTATTGACTAACAATTGTTTGTGAGGGTGTCATCATGGAAGAATTTATCCAACATCCTATCTTGAAAAAATTAACTAAAAAAAAATATGATAGGAAATAAAATCATGACAGAAGTAAAAATGCAGAAATTAAAACAACAACAATAAAAGCTCAAAATTAAGAAGCGGAAATAAATTTTTGAAACAGAAAGCAGAAATCAAACTACTGTAAAGCAGGAAAATAAGCACACAAAAAAAAGAGCTAAGGTATTAGTATACAAAAAATACAGACAATATTAGAACCTTTCACGTTGGTCCCTCGCAATATTTCAAGCGAGGGGTGTTAGCGCTCTAGGAAAATAATTGCTTTTGTAAATTCTTTAAAGGTAAGAGTTTGTGTCTAAGACAAAAGCAATCTGGAAAGGACCCAACACTTGGAATTCTGATGTAATTATCAACCCCTTGACACATATGACTAAATCATCAAGCTAGATATGGAGACTGAACAATTCATCGAAAGTTGCATGTACAGGCCTTTTAAAAGAAGTACTTGCATCAAGTAAGATAGAAGTCAGGTATTTGTAAGACATAATATCGCAATTAGTAATAAAAGTGGTTTTGTGAACATTTTCCCCTTTTACCTCGATTTTTTTGTAACCCATAATTTTTTCAAGTAAGGGCTTCAACTTTAACTCTACAACCTGTTGCAGAACCATTTTCATATTGAGGGGAGGAAAAGGATTTCTAATAATAGCTTGCCTGAAAGTTCGAAGATTAATGAAAGTTATAACATGATCAGTGGTCTTCGAAACAGGTACCCAATTTGAAACCCATTCAGGGTGGACAAAGAAAATAATCCTACCCCTTAAGAAATTTCTCAACTCCCTTTGAAAGCTTTCTTTCAGTGCAGAGCTAACAAGTCCTTGTTTTTTCCTAGTTGGTTTCATCGTATGTTGAATAAGACCAGGATCAAAACCACAAAGATCCTCATAAGACCAAGCAAAAACATTTTGAAATCCACTGAGGAGCTTGATAGACCTCATCTCTTCTTTATCATAACACTGGACATTTATTTTAACATTCATTGAAGATTCAGGTGTCCTAATGTTCATGGAGATGGTTTCAACCACCTTCCTTCGTAACTCTTATTCTTTCTGTTTTTCTTTATCGCCTACAAAAATCAATGAAAACAAACCATCTAGAGGAGTCAAGCTCTCAGAAATCTTATTGTTTTCTGTGTAAATAATTTCCTTGGGCTTAAGAGGTTCATCTTTAATGAAAGCACAAATATTTTCATTGTTAGGGAGGGCCTGCCAAGATTATACCTTTTCAAAGATATATGGATGATATAGAGATTGAAAAGAACAATCTGGCATGTGAGGCAAAAGTTACTGATTAGGAGAGGCTACAAATACAACTAATCGATCAGCCATTGAATTCAACTCCCTCTTAACATGAGTGATGTTGAAAGATAGAAGGTTCGAGACAAGTTCCCAAACAGTTTGGGAATATCGTTCCATCAGATTGTTGCTAAGAGAGAATATCTTACATATCATGTTCACAACAAGCTCAGAATTTTTGAAAACTGAAAGGTGACCACAACCAAGATTAAGGGCGTTCTCAATGCCTAATAATAAAGCTTCGAATTTAGTGACATTGTTTGAACAAGAAAAATCTAACTTGTAAGACAGATTATGAATTTTCCCTGCAGGGGAAACCAAGATAATGCCAACCCCATTACCTTCACTAGAGAATGAACCATCAAAGTTCATGTTCCATATATCATCATCTAAATCAATTTGTTCCAAAGGAATATTATCCTCCTCAACGAAGATGGAATACACTCCTAGGTATTCTTTGATATAGTTTACGTTAGATTGTGGAACACTCTCTATGCAGGGTGAAATTCTTCCCTCTCTAAGGACTATAATGTTCTTACCATTCCGAGGAGCAGATAAATTTGTCTCGTCGAGTGAGAGGTATCCACTTGTTAAGGAATGCCAATATCTTCCCAAGATAATTGAGTAATTTCTTATAGGCATATCAATGACCTGAATGCTGAGGGTTGTCCTTATTTCAAGATGAGCACATAAAACCAAGGTCACATCCTTAATATTGCCTATGGTCATTTTTTGCAGACTATTATAGGAGAGCATGCTTCTGGCATTTTCATTTGTACAAGACAAGCCTAGATCTTCCATAATAATCTTCGACATCACACTTGGGCCCAAACCACCATCAATGAGGCAACAATGGGAAATCTTATCGATGATCTTTAGAAAAATATAAAAAGGGGTATTTTGTACAGGGTATATAAAGTTATGTACACCTACTTTATTTACAGAAGAATCCTCTTCACTTACCTCTTCAAAAATATTGGTTACAATGAAGTATTTTCCTTCCATGAATTGTTTCAGATGCATCTGTTGTTCAGGGACGACAACCATGTCTAGGAGGGTTGCATCTACTTTGATTTTGGCCAACTGATTCAAGATATTGTATTTGGAAGAGGGGGGAGGGGGAGTGATTCCTTGACTCTTAAGAACCTTGGGAACTTGGACAACAACAGTTGAGGATGAGTTTGGGATATATGAACAGTGGGGAGGATCAAATTTTCCCTTGGGAGCATACATTTTATTCATAGTATTGATAACCATGACATCTTCTGGCTATGAAAAATCTAGGACAATGATAGTAGATTATGGTCTTTTACCAAAGATCTTATCTCTGGAACTCTTCTTTACCTCACATGTGGTTTCTTCATGGTGTTCCTCACAAAAGTTACACCAACTCTGAGGTAGGATAGCTTTAGGCTGAATTTTTGTTTTCAATCAGGTTTCTAAAGGGAGGTGCAAAAGAGGATGAAGATCCAAGGGTGAGAGGGGAGAAAGTACCCTTCCGTTCAAATTCTATCATACGATTGTTCATATCTTGTACTAGTTGCAAGAGGGTGGGCATGCCTATTTTTTTAACAAATTCTCCTTGGGGAAGACCTGTTATTTCAAGCTGTTCTTCATACTCTGAGCAAGTATGCAGAGAGGAACCGAGATTATCAATGGATTTTTCTTCAATCCTATGATAGTAGGAGGAAGGCAATGCATTGTAGTAATGCATGAAGGCATCTTGGTTTTGAGGGAGGATAAGTTCGGTGATTTGATTGTATAACTTTGTGAAACGCAAGTCAAAAGACTTGTTGGTATCACCATCTTTTAAGGGATTTTTCAGTTTTTCCCCTTTTTTTTCTTTAAGTATTATTTTAAATTTTAATCCCCCCCCCAAAAATGTTTTTTACTTTTTTTTTTTAGTTTATTTTTTATTTTTTTATTAGAAAATTGCAATTTGCATTATTTTTTAACACAAATTGTTTTTTTTTCTTTATTTGCAAGAAATAAATTGTTTTTTAACTTAGATTAAAGAATTTCTTTAGTGGTATTTTTTCCAAATAATTATTTTCTTAATGAAAATTATTAAAAAAATAAAATTAATTGATAAATAAATTATCAAGTTATAACACTTTTATATTTAGGATTCAAGTTTTAGTGTTTTTTTGATGTACTAATGCCAGTTGTCAAAGCCACAATGTCAAACATGTCATATTTTTAACTAAAAAAAAAGTGGTGTCAGTGGTCAAGGACATAGTTTCAATTAGGTCATAGTTTTAACCCAAAAAAATGTTGTGTCAGTGGTTCAAGGCTACATTTTCAATTAGGTCTTAATTTTAACTCAAAAAAAGAAGTGGTGCTAGTGGTCAAGGCCACAATTTCAATTAGGTTGCAATTTTGACTCAAAACAAAAAGTGGTGCTACTGGTAGCATCACTTTTCGATTCAAGGTTCAATTTCAGGGTTCTGTTCATAATGTCAAGGGTGTAGTTTCAAAAAAGTCACAATTTTAACCACCTCCAAGAAAAGGGTGCTATCGGTTGCACCAATGTTTTATTTGGGGGTTGATTTTTGTGTTTTTTACCCAAAAATATTATATTTTTAGGCTAGAGTTCTTGTTTTGAGGTCATAGTTCTTGTTAAGTCGGTAAATTTGTTTCATTCTTCACAGACAACCATGGGGAGATATTTTTATTGATCACTACTACAAGACAAACATAATAGTTGGTGTTTTGGAGGGAATATGGGTTGACTCCATCCATGGCTATGCTGAGTAGTAGACTTTGTACTTCATCCTTGAATTTTTTGGGCCATGTATCCTTTATATGCTTCATGGATATTGAATCTATTGGGATTCACATAAGTCCCGACTCACTTCTATGTGAGACATTCCATCCATGCAACATAGTTAATTCTTTGCAACGAAAGAGCCTTTGAATCCTTGGGATTATAGGCATGTGGCTCAATATCTTATGAGGAGGACCATATCATTTACCCTTTTTATTTGATTTATGGTACCTATCATGCCCACATTTCAGACATATCTCTTTTTCTGCATATTCTCCTCTATATAGAATGCAATCATTTAGAAATGCATGATATGATATGTACTCAACACCCAACATTTTCAACATCTTTGCCGCTTCACATCCACCGGGAAAGATATTATCACTTGGAAGAACCTTATCTCTAAATAACCTACAATTAGTGGTCAATAGAAATGTACATTGTCATTTAATGTTCATAAAATCAACCATTTTTTTAATTTTTTTATAAGTAAGTATTTTTATAAAAATCCTTTCAGCACCAAAAATTACAGCATCGTCATGTCTATTCGAGGACTATAGTTACAAAATTTCCTTAGGGGGAAACCAATTCATCCAACCTCCCAAGACAAAAACCAATGGTTCATATAACCAGTTAGATAACATAATTGAACAACTGGAGTGGAATCTCCATGTGGGGAAACTGATTCGCCCATGCTTCTATACCCTCTAGGACCGACACAAGACAATCAAAACACATTTTAACTGAAAAGACAGGTGGAAAAATATAAAAAAAACAACGAGCAGGCCATGTATTCTGACATGTGTAGCAGTCACATCTCATGTCGTGGACGTGTTGCATGCCATAGTATCCAAGGTGGGTTCCTGGAGAGCTGAAGTTGAGCCTGGTACCACATCGTCCACTAGAGACAATTGCATAGCCGGAACCAATACTGCCTCTGATTCCACTAGTGCATTTGGTGTTGATTCTGTAGGGTGGAGAGAGCCATGCAGAGAGGAGAGAAGCTGGAATATTTGTGACCCATTCTTGTCTAGGCCTTCCAGGAGAAATCACAGGTCATTCACTTCCTTGTGAACCTTGAACACTAGGTCTTGCAGAATTGCAAGGTCATCTTGGAATTTTTCATTGGTAGCACAGTCTGAGAAGGGCTGGGCCTGTTCCAGAGGCTTCTCTTGGCAGGCGGAGGTACCCTCGTATGGAGACTAGACTGGTGGCGAGTGCACTAGCGATGGCGCAGGAGTTGAGTTCTTGGGAGAATTGGGAGGGACGACCAAGGCGGGTTGTGAGGAGGAGGCCAAATCCGGTAATGGCCCTGGGGAAAATCCTAGTGAATTCCCCAGGAGGTTGAATCACTCAACTCTACAAGCCCATGGTAAGGAGAGAGGTGAGAGACCACTATGGATTTGAGCGGACTGACTAGAAGAGGAGGGAAATGAGTTATGCAAGGGTGCTGGGGAAGGATGAGGTCGAATTTCCATGCACGACTGGTTTTGGTACCAAGCCAATCCATGCTTGGATTTTCCTCGTAGTCTAGGCATGGATAGAGCAGGGCCAAGATGAGAAGGCATAAGGAAATGGCGACAGTGGTCCGTGAGAACCAAAGGAGGGCGCAGACCGCGGGATGGCTCTGGTAAGAATGGATAAGGATGAAGAAAATGTTGGTGAGCTCCATGGTATGAATACCACTAGAGAGGGAAGATGCACACGTGCAGAGGTGACCAGAGTAATGGAATTTCCATCGATCGAATGAGAGGCTAGAGCAGAGTGCACTTGGAGCGTTAATGGTGCTTTGGTTGCAATGAATATGTTTTAAGTTCATGGTGTGGGAGGGGGGGAAGGGAATGCACCTATCACGTGGTTGGTATCGTGTTGGCAGGTTCCATTCCCATACTCATGACATATTTCCTTCACTAATGCCCCATTCGGGGGTAAAATCGACCATTTTTAATGTTGATTGTGTGACAAGATTTCTCAAAATATAAGGGACTTGATGGTCAGTTACCTCAATAACACTGTTGTCCCCGACTGGGTAGACTTTGACCGGATAGGTCTAAAGAGAGGGGTGGTGGAAGCAGATTTCACACTTTCAAAAAATGTATCAGTTATATGAGCATCATCCCCTAGCTCATCGTTCTAGAATGCATCTAACAATATTGTCTCCATGGCAGTCGTATCCCGTAAATAATCATCCATACCAACCTCTATTTGATTGACTCCATTTCCAACTTGTGAATAAATACTATTGTTGTAGTCATTCTTATTGGTGAATCTAGACGTAGTGGGAATTGAATAGGTGGTTGATTCAACCATTCTTGGTATGCTTCATCTATGAGTTGTTCTCTTATTGCAACCTTCTATCGATTTGACATTGTAGTGAGGTGCAACAGAAGATGATAGGTAGGTTGCTCATCATCAAAATTTTAATTTCAAAAATATTGAACATTAGTACATCGATGATATTAGTAAGCACAATGCAATTGGTTTGTTCAAATTACATTATACCAAATAATTATTACCATTGCTAACCCAAGATTGCGGCTGGAAGATGGCATGTTACAATTGGCAGGGTAAAGAAACTGCCCATTTTCATCTACCAACTTCTTGTGCTATGTTTCTCATGATAATATATTCTGACGTTTTTGAACGGGTGGAATATTTTTTTCATCTGAACTCGATTCTAAATCAAGATCCTACAAATTTGGATGCATTTTTATCCAGATTGACATGGATAAAAAAAAATTTCAATTAGATAATCAAAATATAAATAAAATATGAATTTATTGGAGACAGAAAGGGAGAACTCCATGATGGACTTTGAGCAATATGGAATGGGTTGGAATTTGAAGAATTGACCATTTGATATTATAAGATTTTATCCCTGCATTTGAGCAAAATCAACAATAAATTTTTAAGAATAAGGCGACTTTAAGCGGAAAATGTATACTATGAAGTACTACAAGTCATGTGGATGCATACTAAAAGATAATTTAAGATGAATATAATATTTAATGTGCAAATAAAAATTCAGAAAAATTTTAAAGCATAATGATGCACATATTTAAACAAAACACATCGGTGCATCTATAACAATATAAAGCATCGAGGCGTTTAATTACTAATCATACCGGTTCTCAATATTTCAAATAAATAAAAGATAATTATATGATATCGATGTTCCAAAAATATTTAGCTCACCATTGCTTTGTATAAACAAACACACTGATGCGTTATATTAATAAACACACCGATGTTTCGAAAAACTTAAAAAAAAGACGTGACTTTTTTTTTTTACAATTGAAAAATGAGTGGGAAGTTTTTTTTCGAAAATCTAATTTCATAAAGTCCTTTAAATAGTAAGAAGTGATTCATTATTTCATCATTTTTTCAAAATTTACATGGGAGAGATTTGCAAGAGAGACACACCGGGTAGCACTGTGGAGTAGCGAAATACTTTGGAACAAGAACAATATTTAGAAGATCAGAATTTGAAGGGTATGGTGACTCACTCAAAACCCTTTTCATAAATTCCTTTAAATAATATTAGGCTATTCACTATTTCATTATTTTGCCAAAATTGACAGGGGAGAGATTTGCAAGAGAGACATATCGGGGAGAATTGTGGAGCAACATAATACTTTGGAACAACATAATTATTTAGAATATTAGAATTTGAAGGGTATGGTGATTCACTCAAAACCCTTTTGGAGAAACAAAATTATTCAGAAGATCAGAATTCGAAGGGTTTTGTGATTCACTCTAAACCTTGCATAGTAAAAATTTTAAATTTTACTGTTGATTTTTTTTTTCATAGAAACTGGGGATTTTTTCATTAATATGGTGTGGTCAAGACCACTGAGATACAAAATACAAACTTCAAAGGTCCCAGATACCTTCATAACTCAAGACTAGTTCATAGTTTACAAAAATTATGTTTGGATCCTTACTGATTGTCCAAAAACTTATGCTACTTCTAATCTGAGAGGTATAAAACCGGTAAAAAATACCATTAATACATAAAGATAGACAAAACATGACTAGTGAATTTTAAAGTCAATCAACTACCAGGTTCTTGCTTGATAACTTGGATTTCTTGATGGTCCCATTCTGCTTCAACTGGTTCATTGAGGTCAGGAATCAGGCTCATTGAGGCTTTTGAAACATTCCTTGACACATTCCCATTGTTGGTTGGGGTGGAAGCATGCCTTTGGTTTTTCTCACACTGTTCAAGACAATAATGGAGGTATTCAATTTGACTACAATGCACAAACACTTCATCTTGAAGTTGTCTGATGAGAATTCGATGTTGAGACAAAGTTTCTAGCTCAAAGGAGACCGTGGAGATGATGGATCCATATTTAATTTTTAACTTTTGACATTTTGCACACTCAAATTTGGGATCCAAATAAACTTTCCCTACTTTTCTCTCCTTAACATCCATGCTTCTGCGACATAAATAGAATATACAATGCCTTGACTCTAAAGGGGAATTACTGCCAGGAACCAGGGAGAGGGGGTCGTTATGGCTAAGAGAATGATCCACACTTGGGATGCACTAAATCGAGGGGAAACAAAGGTATAAAAATGAATCCAGGCTAGGTTGTCAAGCCCACCCAGAAAGAGGAAAATGCTCAATCCAGAAAGATCGAAAAGAGAGTTAGAGAGAAACCACACAGACCACCTAGAGAAAAAAGAATAGGCCAAAGGCAAGAGGCATTGTGCTTAAATTAAACTCCTGGGGTGACACCATCCATAATCCTCCATGATGTCAATGCATAACTTGTGATAATTCAAGTACAAGGAAAACATTCAGGAGTGATGAAACATGGATTTTGATAGTACCTTGTCCATCTAGAAACCATCGTGCCAAAGGATTTCGAAGGGTGGAAAAGAACCAAAGTTGACGCCTACTAAGCTCACCATCCCCATCCGATCATTTCCTTTTGGAACCTCATTCGCTACACCTGGATCCTCCCTCCTGAAATGAATGAGAGCACCTATGTGAGGAGGTCTACCTCCCTTCCTCATGATGGCTTGATGGTACTTTGCACAAGTAGTGAAATAACCCATCTGCCTTAAAAGACCTTTTTCTCATGTCGACAATCGTGTGCAGGAGAGCATGCATCATGCTGGCTTTCCATGCATCGCCCCCCATAGAGCCTGGGCCCTGGGATCCAATATATTTCTTGATTTCATGGCAATAGGACTAATCAATCACGTCCATTAACCCCCAAGAGACACAGGGCCTTGCCGATGGCGTTATTGACCATTTTATCTTCTCCTTTATTATTGTTTCAGAGGATATGAAAATAGCTGATTTGCATGGGACCTGTGAGGTGGCGTATTATATTGATTGGGATTTTTAGGCTTGTGTTATGAGGAGAGGTTCTTGATATCATTGTCCTTATTATTTTCTTCGAATCTCCCACTACATTCAGAGTTTTTATTTTCCTTAGTTTTTCCATGTGGATCCCTTGGAGAAGGGCATGAGCCTCTGCTTTGTTATTTGTTTCCATCCCCAAATTCAAGAAGTAGTCCAAAAGTCTATTTCCTCCAGGCCCAAAAAGAAGCCCCCCTGCACCTTCCACCCCTGGGTTTCCTTTGGATGATCCATAAAAACAAAGGGTGTGTCTAGATTGAGAAGAGAGCCATTGCTCAATACTGAAGGAATAAGAATGAAGCTGCCAACATGATTTCTATGTAGACTTGGATCACAAAGAGTGTTGAAGGTTGAATTTCAAAATTAAATCTTTTTCGGCTCTACTCCACCTTGATTGATCCTCTAATATTAGCCTTTTGGAATTTAAGAGCTCTGTCATCTTGATGATTTCCTTGCTTGCTACAATTTATGGGTGGGTCCTTTTATTCTGAAAAATAATTCTATTTCAGGCAAGCTAGATATGCCAACTCACAAATTTGGGAGAATATTTACACAGTCTTTTAAAAACCTCTTTACCTTGGAAGGATCCTTGATAGTAATTTTCCCATTTTCTCATTAAGGTTTTGAATTTAGAGGGCCATCTTACCTGATGCGACAACTCATGATATATTGTAGCCCAAGTTTTCTTAGAGAAGGGGAACTCCAAAAAAGATGTTGTATTGATTCCTGGCTTCTTTGGCATAGGGCACAGAGGAAAGGGCCATGAAACCATCTTTTCATTAGTTTTTCCCCATTTAGGTTCTTTCCATGCACAAGGGTAAAGAAAAATAAATTTATTTTGGGGATCACATCCGAATTCCAAATATTTTCCCACCAGGTTGTTTGGATTTGGTTCCTTGAGTTGGATAAGAGTGTTTTGTATCCTTCTTTCATTGTGTATCCTACTGCACCCTAGCCTATTTATATCCTGGGTATTCTAATGGAGGGGGGCATCTCCCTTGAGGTACTTGATCAAGAGATGATATTTTTGTTTTAGGTGGGGGGGAGTATTTCCCAACATCAGCCCCTGCCAAGAGCCATCCTCGTTCCATTCTGAGATACCATGCAACATATATTTTTGTTGCGATATCATTCAATCTCTATGATGTTGTGCAAGGGGTGAATTCCATGATTGAGTATTTCCATAGAAGAATTGATTTTCCATTTCTTGGGACCTAGGAGAGTTTTTCCTTGAAAAGGGGAATGGAGGACCGAAGAAGTTTCCATATGGGCATCCCAGAGTAACACATTGGTCCTTGATCTAGACATCACTTTCTATTTCTCATTTTGTATTTCTTGAAAATTGTTGTTTTACACCAATATTTACTTTCAAAAACTAATATCCAAAGCAACTTGGCACCTAAAGTGATGTTGGCCAACTCTGGGTCCCAAATTCCCAGACCCCCTCGTTCCTTAGAAGAAGAGACTATATTCCAGTTCACAAGATTGAATTTTTTTGAGTTGGACTTGCCTCCTTGCTAGAGGAATTTTTGGATGAGCCAGGCCATATTGTTTTTTATTCCCATAGGTTCCAGAAGAGAGGAAAACTGGAAAATAGGAAGGGAGGGAAAAAATTATTTGATTAGCACCAAACTCCCTACCGAATTGAGCCAAATTTCCCCCTAGGATTCCATTTTCTCTTTGTCTTTTTGAATAACAACATGCCAATATTATCCACGGAGAGACTTCGGGAAGATTGGAAATCCTAGGTATTTAAACAATTTCGAATCGTTTGAGATAGGAAATCCTAGGATTTGAGAAATGCCTAATAAAAAATGAGCTTTTATGTTCCACACAAAGACTTGACTCTTATGATTATTTATGCCGCCTCCTGAAACTAGGGTGAAGTTATCTAGAACTTGTTTTATTCTTCATGCCATTACTTTAGAGATCCATTGAGTAAAAGAGTATCATCCATGAATTATGAGTGATTGATTCTCTTGACTCCTCAAGAATAACAAAATAGTAAATTTGTACCGGTAAAATGGAAACTAGATATTAAGCATTATGAGGTGGAACTTTTAAATTTTGAGTTTACAAAAATATTAACCCCTGAAGAGTTAATTGTAACTGAATCTTCTTTCTTATCACGCTTGGAAAATGAAGCTTACCTCTTTTTATATTCAACCAATGATTTATTTTATGTTCCGAGTAACTGGTTTTCCAACTCCAAGTCGACTATGTTTGTTTGTAAAACAAGGACCACTGAAAAATAATTTTCTTTCCAAAAGGAAGCTTCCAGTCCTAGGTCAATTTTGGGTTTTCCTTCTACAGGATTTTCAACAGCCTTTTCTAATGGTTCTTTTACAGTATGCGAGGAATAAATCTTGTGAGAAGAAAACTCTTGGGTTTTTCCTAAATCTTCTTCTTTTATCTGAATAGGAGAGCTCGCATTGGTGATTTTTCTAGTTTTATTTATGAGAATCTTGGATATCTTTCTTCCTTGTAGTTTGTTCTTAAAATCAATTGATTCTTTGGAAACATTCATTTTATTAATAAAAAGGTTCTTTACTTATTTATGAAATTCATATGCGAGAGAGGAAGTTATGGTTTTCTTTGATGATTCAAACGAATCTTGTTCGATTTCTTCAAAAGCCATTGATTCTGGTTTATAATTTTCCCTCACTTCCTGACTACATGTAACCCTTGTTGTATTCAGCTAGGAGTCTGAAATAATTGGGTGAGAAGGAAAATAATAATCTATAGTATGTGAAGGCTCAAACCTTAATTCAATATCATGAGTCTGTAAACTCGACTGTGAGTTTTCCAGAAAATGATTTCTTTTAAAAAATTCTTCCCAAGAATCGTCATTTTTCTTCAACCGAAATTCAACTAAAAACCTTATTAAACCATGGTGAAATAGGTTTCTTTCAGAATTGAGATGATCCCTCTGATAGAAACAAGCCATTTTCAAAAGAATTTTGAGTAGGAAGAATGGCATATTTAATTCCTAATCCATGAAAACTATCAAAAATAAAAAATGATATATAAAGTAGAGACTGTAACGACCTTCAAAAGTTACATAACCCTTAATAATAACTAATAAAAAATGCCATTTTGTTTTTACCAGGGAGAGAGGCATACCTTTATAATCATATTTTCATTTAGATGATATTAATATCTCAGACCAGGGGATATCTTTTACCCTTTTGGTCTTGGACCAACATTCTCCTTTTAATGGAAAATTAGTGGCCTTTGCAATCATCTGCTCATTCAATTTTAATTCAAAATATCCAATCTTGGTAGATTTGTCAGACAATTGGCTTAGGTTGATGGACTGTTGGTTTTCATTGATGTCATCCATTGGAGAGTGATATTGTATATTGATGTCAACCCTTGGAAAATTCTGGTAGCGAATTTTGGTAGAACAAATGCATGGGTAAGGGACCCGAGTCTATTTGAGGTATAAAGGCATGAAGATCAGTAAATTTATAGGTAAGAATATTATAGATGGATAATATATGTCATTTTTAAGTTTAAGTTATTATTAGGTTACTTTTCAATTTACTAGATAACCATAGCATATATAGGATCACTGAGAGAAACACAATCACAAGATACACAACATTTATCCTGGGAAACTCTCAAGGGGAAGAAAACCCAACAAAAATTCTTTGATATAGATTCAATAACCAAGTACATCTCCAGAATAACTCTCTCTCTACGAGAGACAAACTACCATGATGCTAGACCAGAAAATATCCAAGACAATAAACCAAAAACTAGAGAATATCCTCTCCCAAGCAATGCACCACTCTCTCTTCCTTCTTCCAGAAACTGGTAACTGTAGCTTCCTTCAATACTTGCGCACTAGATGAGTGATTTGAGTGAGTGAAAAAATGAGTGGATGGATTCCTCTATTTATACAAGCTAGAAAGCGCTTGAAAGGAGGTGTCTCTTCACTGGAAGGGATGACTTGTCTTTCTGGGTGGTTAGAACCACTTTAATTTTCCTAGGGGTCGGCTTCTTAATTTGCATATTACAATTAGGGTTTGACCAATCCACAAAGGGGATTTGGTAAATTACAATGCTCAAAATGATCAATCCACAAAAGGGGATTGATATAATCAATAATATATATTTTATCTTTTACTTTATCCACAAAAGGGGATTGATATAATCAATAATATATATTTTATCTTTTACTTTATCCACAAAAGGGGATAAGAATATTCTTTGTAGTTACACAATATTTTAACACTCCCTCTTAACAAGAAGGATATTCTTTATCTTTTGACAGGTCATTGGATTTCATCATCAACTAAACAATATCATATGGAAAATATCATCAACTGGATAATAATCATCAACTGGATAACATGAAGCATCAATATAATCCACTTGGTCATCTGGCATCACGATCACTGACTGGTTCTCTATGAATATGTATTAAAGGAGTTTTGTTCTCTTTGTATTCACGTAGAAGATATTGTTTATTTCTTTCATATTCATGTAGAAGATATGTTTTCTTATCTTTCACCTTCACACAGAAGATACTCTTTCTTATCTTCACACATAATATAACTTATCTTCACACAAAAGATATCTTATCTTCACACATAAGATATTCTATGATTTTTTCCATTCCTTTTATGTTCTCCCTTCTCTTGTAGTCATTTATCTCACCCATCCACTAGGGAGGAATACTACCATAGCTTCACTCCTAGTCATCCCACATGAACTAGAGAAGCTAAGATGCTATCCTGGGAAAGACTAGACTCCCTTTCCGTGATCCACGTAGGATCACGATACAAACCTCAAGAGCCAACTAACCATTCCACATGGTCAAGGTTTGTGTTCCAGGATACTCAATCCTTGTCCATAGGAGAGTATATTCCCTATTCCCCTTGAAGAAACATCCACACTCCTCTCTATGAGGGTGGTTACACCCCTCTCTACAAGGGTATTCTAGCATGTCCCTAGAGTATCCAAAACTCAACACTTGGACAGAGGCCAATCTTGGAAAATTTCTCATTCCCCTTCTCTACGAAGGTATCTTCCTTCTCTACGAAGGTCTCTTATATTTCTCCTTCTATATGAAGGTATACCTGTGGGATTGCTCATTCCTTCTCTACGAAGGTCTAGCTATGGGATCTAGAAAAAATCTCTTGTGGTCCAAAATATTTCCATGGTATAATACCATGCTACCCATCTGTTGGGCACCATCCATCTATTGGATAAATTTCATCTTGATCAAAATATCTGGGCACCATCCATCTTCTTTCCTAACTACACCAAATCACGATCCTCCATTTTGAACTCGGAGACATAGCTCCCTCTTGCACCAAAATAAGGGATTCTAATCATCATCCTTGAGCTTTTCTTCTGTAATATCCTGGGTGCCTTCTTGAGTTCGAACATTTATTTCTTTCTGACTTCATAATGGGTCAACCTTCTCCCTCTGCATCTATAAGAATGGTACTAGAGCAACCTACAATTACCTGCATCTCATCAACTATATCTAAGTATCCATATTTCTCTTCATCTTGAACATTTATGTTCTGCATCTTTTAGGAGCCTCCTGCTCCTATATAAATACTGGATACTAAATGGTTCTTACTGACTATCACGATATCATAATTCCTTCTCATGTTGTCTAACTTCTGCAAGTCAAGGCATAAGATATTTCTTCCAAGACCTTTAAAATTACTTATAGTACGCTTTATGAGATATGTCACTTAGCCAATTAGTCAGTAAAAATAAGCAATAATCAAATAAAACCGTATCATGTTTTCTATCAGAGTAGTACACATATTTTCTTAAGAAACATTTGTTCAACCATGTACACATCTGAAACCCTAATCATGAATAAGATTTTTGAACTCTTTTCCACTCTAGCTATGAAATTACCAAAGTTTCCCTTACTATCATAGTTAAACACATACCTTTGTCACTCTCATGAGTGATCATACCTTAAATAAATATTTTATATATTTCTTTATCCTCTTCTTTGATAAGTCTGCATAGACACTGAAATGAAACGAGGTTAATTAATAGTCTCACAAAAATCTAACTTGTAATGATAAAGTATTAAAGTAAACAAGATACTAAAAATAAAATTGAATACTTATCTTTTGTTTTTGTGTGGGGAGGCTCCACAAACTCCACCATTTTCTATCTTTCTTCAGATCAACTATCTTCAACTTAAATTACATATTTCTCAATTTCTACTAAATCTTTCTTTGAGGGAGGAGATTCCTCTTCCTCTGCCACACGTGCTTGATGCTTTCTTTTCCATTTTCCTTGAGGACAATCATAGGTAAAGTGTCCCAAATTTTGACAGTTGTAGCATCTAATCTTTGAAACATATTTCTTCTTATCTGGAACTCTTACTGAGTTAGCTTCTAGTTGTTCTTTGAATTGTGATATCCTGGAGAAATATTCATGATTTTTTTCTCTTTTCTACATCCTTGTATTCTTGAGTTGAGTTCTTACGTTCATCTTCCGATTGATGTTCCTTCCTTCATATAATAGGGTTAGGGAATAAAAAATTTCTTTTGGAGTCTTCTTTGAGGCCACTTGAGAAATCAAGTGATCTTTGATAGAATATGCAATGATTATATTGGCCCTAACTGTGTCTTTTTGGTGTTTTTCTTTAGTTGCATCATCGATAGGTTTTGGTATATTCTCTTTAATGAATCTTGCTAGGTGATTATCTTCAAGAATGAGTGAAATATTGTACTTCTAGGAATGAAAGTTTTCCACACCTTCTAGCTCGTGAACAAGCTTAGTGCTTGCAGGCATCTTTTACCTGGAGCTAGGAAAATGACCAAAAAATGAAAATGATCAGAATTGAATTTTGAACTTACCAAGAGGTGCGCTTGGATAAGGAAAATATCATGGTGTGGTTAGATTTCAGAAAATCTAAAATTTTCCCCTTCAAACTTGACCAGTGGATTTCTGGACTGGTGCTTCTAGTTTTCTGGTACTTCTGGTTTCCTAGTACTTCTAGCTTTCTGGTACTTCTGGTACTGGTGAAAACTAGGGTTTCACTTTCCGGGAGTTCTATCCACTGAAAAGGTGCACTAAAGGTGCCAATGAGTTCCTTAGGCTAGGGTGCACTTTTCTAGATGATCTTTGGGCTAAAATTCCTCTTTAATAAAAAGCCCTAATTTTCTTGTAACAACAATGACGTTTTTCTTTTTCCTGTGAAAGATGCTCTCTTCATCTTAGCTCTGATACCATGTTAAATTTTAATATATTATTAGGTTACTTTTCAATTTACTAGATAACCATATCATAGATAGGATCACTGAGAGAAACATAATCATAAGATACACAACATTTATCCTGGGAAACCATCAAGAGGAAGAAAACCCAACAAAACTTCTTTAATATAGATTCAATAACCAAGTACAACTCCATAATAAATCTCTCTCTACGAGAGACAAACTAACATGATGCTAGACCAGAAAATAGCCAAGACGATAAACCAAACACTGGAGAATATCCTCTCCCAAGCAATGCGCCTCTCTCTCTTCCTTCTTCCAAGAAATGGTAACCCCAACTTCCTTCAATACTTGCACACTAGATGAGTGAGCTGAGTGAGTGAACAAATGAGTGGTTGAATTCCTTTATTTATACAAAGTGGAAAGCACTTGAAAGGAGGTGTCTCTTCACTGGTAGGGCCAACTTATCTTTCTGGGTGGTTAGAACCACTTTAATTTGCCTCGGGGACTACTTCTTAATTTGCATATTACAATTAGGGTTTGATCAATCTAGAAAGGGGATTTGGTCAATTAAAGTGATCTACATGATCAATCGACAAAATGGGATTGATCTAATCAATAATATTTATTTTATCTTTTACTTTATTCACAAAAGGCTATAAGAATATTCTTTGCAGTTACACAATATTTTAACAGTCATGTCATTTCTGGTGATATGTGGAACATCACATAACTCCTCATGGTTAGAGATTTATGGCCATATGAAGTTGGAGAACCCTCATGATTTATCTAGAAGACCCTAGAAGGTCAAAGAAGTAAATTATTCTAGAAGCTCCTAGAAGAAGTGTACTAGTCAAACTGATGGTAACTAGGAGTTAATCATGAGTATAGTTGTTTCATTGAGAAAATAATTAAAAATAAATCAGTTGCAACAAGAAGTTGTGAGTTTGGTAATTATGGTAAAGTAGTTGTGATGATAAAATTGAATAGTCAAAGTGGTTGGCCAAGAAATAAATTAAATAATAAAGTGGTTGCAACAAGATGTTAGTTAAGGGAAAATAAGTTATGAATTGACTAATTATAGAAAAGTTAGTTGCAAAAAGAAGTTGTGAGTAAAGATAAATTATTTAAATAATTAATTAATCAAAGTGGTTGCAAAGAGAAATTATTTAAATAATAAAGTGGTTGCAACAAGAAGTGGTTAGTTTACTATTTATGGATAAGTAAAAGTGGTTGTAAAATAAATTAATTAAATAATAAAGTTAGTTGCAACTAGGAGTGGAGAACTTACTATTTGTGGAAAGTGGTTAAGTTAAGTGGACAAAGTGGTTAAGTTGAAAAAGTGGCTAAGTGGACAAAGAGGTTAAGTGGACAAAGAGGTTAAGTGGACAAAAGTTGATACTTCTAGAGGAAGCTACTTGGAGAGTATAAATAAGAGAGAAAGGGTCTCCCATTAGCACCTATTGAATATCATTGAATATATATTTTGTGAAAGGTTATTTGGGTAGGTATTATTGATACAGAAAAATTGTGGTAGAAAAATTGTGGCAGGAAAAGTGCAGCAGAAAAAGTGTGGCAGAAAAACCACGATAGGAAAAGTGTGGCAGAAAAAGTGCGAAAGAAAAATTGTGACAGGAAAAGTGGCAGAAAAATCGCGGCAGGTAAAGTGCAGCAGAAAAAGTGCTGCAAAAAAATTGTGGCAGGAAAAGTGCGACAGACAAAGTGCAGTAGAAAAATCACGGCAGGGAAAGTGCGGAAGAAAAAGTGCAGCAGAAAAATAACAGCAAGAAAAGTATGGCATAAAAAGTGCAGCAGAAAAATCGCGGAAGAAAAAGTGCGGCAGAAAATTCGCGGTAGCAGATTCACGACATAAAACTCTAGTAGTAGAATGCTACAAGAAGAAAAAGGTATGGTTTTCATATGTGTAGTGTTGAATCTATGAATTTGGGTGAGGGTTTTCCTTGTAAATCTGTTGGATGCCCTCTTAGAAGTTTATGGATTGTTGTAGAGTTGATATGAGGTAGATCTATTGAAGTTTAGTATTGGTTCATGTTTGAGGGATTTTAGTTGAGGTATGCTTCTAGAGTTATTGGTAGAGATATAGGTTGTATAACAATGAGGTTGTGGCACATGGTTTATGTGAGGATTTATGGTATTTGATTTATGGAGAGTGTGGTGCATTTCTAGAGGTATCTTGTTGGTTATCTTGGTGTATGTTATTGGTATATGATTGGGTACATGGATGAGATACATACTTGAAGTACATGGTGATATTTATACATCTTGTTGAGGCATAGTTTGGTTTGTTATTGATACATTATTGGTACATGTTGTCGGTTATATTTGTATAGTGTTGATGTACATGGTTGATGTAAATGATTGTTGTGCATTGTTGGCACATGGTTTGAGTGATATTCTTGTGAGTTTGGGTATGAAATCTATGTTATCATATCTGATATATTTAGGAGAGTATTGGTACATGTTGTTGGTGTATTTAGTTTGTTGGTACATGCAAGGCATAGGTACAGGTTGGTTACAAGACAATGGAACAGGTTGATTACAGGTCAGTGGAAAATATTGGTACAAGTTTACAAAAATATATATCACACTGATAGTGTGATAATGCTTCCATAATTCTACTTATATTTCAGGGCGATTGGACGGGGCAAGGATATGTGGTTGCAGCCACCTTCCGATTGTATCCGAAGAACATAGGGAGTTGTAGCCAGAGAATTGGAGAGTTGGAGCTTCCCTCAAGTTGTAGTCTGAGAAATTAGGGGGTCAGAGCCTCCTTCCAGTTGTATATGGAGAATTGGAAGTTGGTTCTTCCTTGAATGTAATTCTTGGCATATAACAAAAACATTCTGTGGTTTTATCCCGCATTGGGTTTCCACGTAAATATTGATGTACTGTGCATTGTGTGGATGTGTTTTTTATTGTTTATTATGAACATATGAATGTTAATGCTTATGATACAGTAATATATTGATGATGAACATATGAACATGGTTGAATAAGTAAGAGAATATGCATTGTGGTTTAAAGGATTAATAACTGGTATAGTTTCTCATTATTGATTCACCTCCCCTCTCAGTAATCCAACTATATTAGCCATAGAAACTCAAAGAGAAGGCTATGTTAACCTATAGGTTATATCCATTGAACATTCGTAGGAAATCCAACTAGACAACGTTTTGAAAGGTCGTATAATGTTCCTCATTGGCTTGAATTAATTCGTTACCAGACTCAACTCTTGATATCATACCCATGCTAAAAGTATGCTACAACTTGGGAAAAATATCAGGGAAACATAACAAGATTTCAGTCACAGGTAAACGAAAAACCCTCAATACTTGGGAAAACATCCCAAATCAAGTAAATACATCATATACAGGCTTTTTCGTGACTTGAAGTGAGGCATTAATTTGTAAATAAGATGAGATAGAAAAGTACAATACATGGAGGGGAGTGAGTATAGTTTAGGAAATGTCACATGTTTGTATGAAGTTCGAAAATACCCTGACTTTAATTATCAAATAAGATCATTTGTATTTATGTTGAAAAGGTTAAGCACGATAATCCACAAAATTATATCAAGTAGTTGCTTTGGATCATGGGAATCATCATAGTTATGAAAACAACTTGATTTGAATTTTGGAAAGATAAGTTAGGATCTCATGATCATGATTATAATTTGTTAGAAATTTGAAATTTCTAATCTCTTATTCAATCAAAATAAGTTAATGAAAACTTAGATAAGGAATATAATCAAGAAAATGTAGCTTATGAAATATTGTAGCTCAAGTAGAAACTTGTCAAATGTGTGTATATGAGAAAAATAATCAAGGAATTTTTGATCAATTAATAAATATAAATGACGTTTAGTGACTTGGAAATCAAAATCCCTGATTGAAACACTTATAAAATGAAAACAAACTAGGAGGAAGATGTCATTAAAATCCAGATGAATCTTTTGCAGACTTGGGAGCATGATAAAAAAGATAACAAAATTTTCAATAACAAGAAAACTGAGAATAATGATCAAACAAAATCATGACAACTTTCAAAAAAAATTAAAAGTTTTTATTTTTAAAATGAAAAAGAAAGAAGGGTCCCAAATTATATTTATATCACATGCAAAATTTGGGAGGTTTTTTTTTGCCACAACAGGTCCCAATTAGACCTACTCTCTTTTAGTGTAGTGTTTCTGACTAGTATGTGGGCCAAGTTGCCACTCTAAGTTGTTGTCTAAATATGAATATGAGAACCAAATGTTCTCGGATGAATTAAAATATGGAATTATATTAACCAATGATAACTATTTCTAAATCTAAATGCAATTCTAAATTAATATAATCCTATCCCGATTAGGAGAAAACTAGCCAAGATTGAATACAATGAAAAATAGTACCATATGAATTAGAAAGAATTCATATATTCAATGATAAGTGGTAACAAAAAAATTACATACACATTTACAATTAGTTTCCATATGTTTATATAACATTGTAGTTGTATCCAAAAGGAAACATGTGACCATATGAGTATACGAAAAAATTACAGAATTAATTCATACAACAAAACTTGTAATACCAAAAAAGAAGATAAATTCATTAAGAAAATCCTCAAACACATTCATCGAGATCCCAAATTTATAGAATTCTGCTTTCTCTTCATTAATTTGGAAGTAATAGTATTTTCATTCATATACAAAGGGAAAAAGTCCCTCTTAGTTTGTAGACATCTCTTTTATAAAATGAGAAGAGACCTTTCACATTCTGTAAATGTCATATTGTCAGATGACATTTACAGCTCTTCATTTCATATTCTAAATGGGACTTTGCAAAATTTACATGTGGTCCAAATGACTGGAATCTGATTGTGAAATATAATAACTAGGATGTCTTCTATTGTTGCATTAAATCTCTACACTCCTTCCAAAGCTTGGAATATTTCAATATCATATCTAATCTTTCCATCTGCATTTTTTCAAGATCTATTTCATTATCGTAGATTACGATCACCACTTTTGTTTTCAAGATTTGCTCGGTTTGTTGTATGAAGTCCTGAGCCAATGAGATTAATTTGATTGGCTTTACCAACCTTGTTTCCAGAATTTATTTATCAACATCATCTATTGCTTCAATAACTTTAATGTTGAGATTCCTTTTATTTATACATATTCTATCATCATTTGAGTTGGTATTTCTTCTTCTAAATCTGCTAGAGTATCCATCTCGAATTGTTTGAGTAAGTTATATAATGATCTTTGTAATATTTTGCAAGCCTTTCCAACTGATTCCTGAGTGCTTTTGACATCAACCATGATATATCTCCCAGTATTTAGGAGTATTTGGTCTTTGATTCTCTACTTGGTTGTATGGATCAACATGGTACTAGGTGGGTTTCTATACACATCTTTCCAGTCTATGATATTGTTAAAGGCACTTTGGGCCTTTTGGTATTTTTCCTTTATACTTTCCATTTATATACCTAGCTTGATATGATTTGCCATGTTTCTCTTTACTTCATTCAATAAACAAAAGAACATTGTATGCACATCCCTAAGTTCTTCATTGGCACCATTGGCCTCTTCCATGATTGTTTCTAGGACCACAATCCCCTTTCAATTTTATTCTACGGTATTCTTCAAAATTTCATTATCTTGCAACAATTGTCGAATATGATCCTCTATAGTCTCATTATATGTGCTTATCTCCAATCGTTCTTCTTGTAACCTCTCCATTTCTTGTGTATGTGTGGCTTTAAGTTTCTCCATTTCTTCTTGATGCAACTTCTGGTTGATGTTAGACTTCTATTGAAATTCCACACTAAACCTTTTTTCTTGAAGTTGCAACTCCCTTTGCAATTATACTCTGTGTATCTATTCTGCAACCTTGGTTTCTTTTCTGAATTCACTAGTCAATATTTCCTTGATGGTGTCCATGAAAGATTTGAGTTTAACTACTCTGGTTCTTGATATGTCAAGTGCTTCCCCAATTTCATAGAATGACATTGAATTTGCACCAATGAAGGAATTAAGGTCTTATGTTGTTTGTGTTTCATTCTCCTTCGGGTCTTGACTTGCTTTCCATTTATTTTTTCTTTCACAAGAGTCATGTATTGTGCTTGACTCTTCTCTTTTCCTCTTTGTTTTTATTTTCTCAATATCCTTGGTATTGTGGTTGTAGTATTATTCTCCTACAACCACTACAACACATTCTATTCCATGTCCTGGAGATGTAAATGAAAGGTTACCTAGGATTGCTACTAGAGGAGTACATTCTTATATGGGAATAGTGACCATGCTTGTGTTGGGATTTGTCACCACAACTCTACTCAATTGTTCTAGTTCCTTTTCTTGTGACTTAGTTGTATTCCTCTTCTCCTCTTCCTATTTCTTCCTCATCTTTTCATATTGTTCTTCATATTCTTTAGTTCCACCCTTTTTTTCTATGTTGTTTGTTTTCCCTTCAATATACTTCTATGAAACTTGGTTCTTCTCTATATTTTTGTTTAATTTGGTTTGTTTATTTTCTAGTTCTACTCTCTTTCTTTTATGATATTTTTCTTCCGCTTATTCATCCTTTCTAGATCTCTCGAATTTTGTCTTTTGTTCTTTTTATTTGTCTTCCCTCTTCTCCTTATCTTGTCGGAGTAATGCCTTGAATTTTTCCTTTACTACCACCCTTTCTTCATCTTCCTCTTTTTTGATTTTCTCTTTGGCTGGTTCACTTGGTAGCATGTCTAATACTTCCTCAAAAAATAGAGCTCCTTTGAAAAGATCTTCTGCAAAGTTCACTTCATGAACAACTTGTTGGGAAAGTTTGAGTTCCTTTATATGGTCATGTACTATGTTTTGAGGATCGTGTCCTTTCATGCTCCTTGTACACAAACATATTTTCCTTAGAGCTCCAACTTCCTTTTCAACATGAGGTTTATTTAATAGAGTTTTTCATCCTATGTGAAGTGGGAATATGGACGGGTA
Organism: Picea engelmannii; assembly: GCA_009831015.1. Classification (NCBI taxonomy): domain Eukaryota; kingdom Viridiplantae; phylum Streptophyta; class Pinopsida; order Pinales; family Pinaceae; genus Picea; species Picea engelmannii. The sequence continues at coordinate 304,297 of ML795248.1, forward strand.
CTTCTTGTTCTTTTTCGATAAGTAGGAAATCACTCCTTTCTCAATTGTTTTATAGGCTATTTATCTTGTTAATATCTTGTCCAACACATATTTGGGTAGTATATGTGGTGTCCCTATGGCTCCATATATCTTGGAATAGGTGTAATACTTCTTTATATACCAATATCCTATATCCTTTAAGGTTGTGATAGCCCCTTTAGATATTCTGTGTGCGAAAAATCCAAAAATGGCTTTGTACAAAGGGGCCAAGAAGTAATAATAGATGTCATATATATGTTCTTTCTAATTGACATCCCAAATTGTGAAAAATATACATGAATCAAAAATTTTCTTGGATCCCAACTCCAATTAAAATTAGTAAAGTGATGAGTAGAAAAAATAGCATAAACCAAATATGATATCATATAGAAGACATGGATTTTCATACCTTGTTATTCCCTTGCTCGATTGACGATGCTAAAGGATAAAATATTTTCCCAATTGAAATCTCGCCCGGTTTTGACCATTATGTAAGCCATCGAGAACCACTCCATCCTGAAATGAGTATTGGATTATTCATCGTTCAGTTTTCATATCATTGTGTTTAGTAGTATGTATGGGTATTTCAGTTATAAAGTAGGAAAATATATTTTCCCTTCCTTTACTGGTCTCTCCTCTCCGATGAACCAATCTTCCATCAGCTCTTCAAAATCTTTATGATCTGCTCCAAACTTGTCTAGAAATGATTCATCTAATGATATTGCAGGTTCTAGAGTTTTGTACTTGATTATGATGTCTTTTTCCTTCAGAGATGCAATTAGAACTTTAGAAGGATTGAATATGGTGGTCATGTCTTTCTGTAGGTGGGTGAAACACCACAATTTAACATCATTATAAGGACAAAAAAATGGGGTGAGTGGCCACAGTATGAATATCGCTTCTTTTGATGTTCCTGTATTCATCAATATATTCATGATTGGAAGGGTAATATTCATTCTGAAACATGTGATATATTTCATGGTACCTCATGTAGTGTGATCTTCCATAACACTAGTTGGTGTCTGAAATGTTAATAGAATCTGGACTAGGAATAAGAACAGGTCCGACAACTGATTTCCTAGTTTGTACTTGAGACATCCTACCACATGTGTACACAATCACAGAAAAATAATTTAATATACCTTCGAATCAATATAGAAAGCATTAACTTCGAAATGTATAACATACATACCTACTCGCTTGAGGTTTCAAAACAAAATGTATTTAGTCGGCTTATTGTAGTTGTTAGCACTTACACTTTCACAGGTTTCACAGGTAAAACAATGTGTCGATTATGATTTAGTGAAGTTATTATATTTTAAAATTTTCCCCTAAACCATGTGTAATAATGTTAAGAACATTATAGTGCTGGCTTGGTCAGAGACGTACAATCCTCCATTATTTTCCTTGAAAACAACTTTGTTTTTCAGGGGAATCGATTAGAAGGGGAGAAAGGCTTTCTGATCATATCGTCATTAGGAATGATTAAGATGATCATTTGGAAGGATGTGACTGTAATGGAATCTTCCAATGACGATAACCCTCTTAATAATATTAACCTCGAGATACGTGTCAAAAGGCTTGGGTTATCAACTAATTGGTGAGGTTTTATGTGTTAAATTTCCCATACAACTTATGGACCTTACTTCCCTTCTTGTTCCTTTATTTTATTAATCTAGATGAGTCGTGATATGCAGTGGGGCCACATGGAGGGTTATCCTTACGAGTTTATACTATCATCGTAGGGACATGAATTAAGGTAAGTTCATGGGTTATATTAAAAGTTGTATTCAAAATGTTATGTCTTGGATAACATCGTCATCGGAATGTCTTACAAATAGCATAGAGAACAACTTCATTGCATCCTCAGATGATGAAAAGGTTCTCTTAGAAAAGTGCACCAATGAAATGATGACATTTTGCAAGTATAGTGTGTACCACCGAATCGATTTAATCAAATTAGAACACATGGTTTCATTAGGGGGTTCACCTTATACATTTTATAGCAGTTAGTTTTGGAAAAGTTTAAGGATTGGTACCTATCTGACACATGTGCACCAAAGGTATTTTAAAATGCAAGCATAATAAAAAAATTTGGCATCAACTCAACCTATCCTCTTTATCAATTAACAATCCAATACTTTGTTTGAATAAGTGAATAGATTAAGTATTAGAGGATTCAATATGAACAATAAAAAAATTAGGTCACTCAATGACCAACCTTTATTTATCATGTGATTATTCTCAGGCTTGACATAGCGATTGCATAAATGGTTCAAGTGTCATTCATTCAGTTGATGGAGTCACTTCTAGGTTCCATGTGTCTAATATCACACTCGAATGATTCAATCAAAATACTTTAACAAATAATGGAATATACATATATATCACCCATGAATAATATGTTGGACACAGCGACCACACTGAGAGGGGGGGGGGGGTGAATTAGTGTAGGGATGTTTTTACACTTCTTTACAAAACACCTTAGTTAACAATCATTATTTACTCATTATTCATTACTTTAACTAGTAAACATATCTCAACATCAAACATCAACAATAAACCATCACCACACGAAACACAAGATATATGTATAAGTTTATTTTTTATTATAGACTGCAATCCTTGGGGTTTATCAACAAAAACTAAATAGATAAACAACTCTAAGAGAGCACCAACTCTCATTGCAATACCCAGCCTACAGATCTCAACACCAACTGAGAAGAGGAATCCAATCCTTAAATACAAGACCCAACTTGTAGACAGAATTCAATATGTCAACAGATGCATGGCCTATTTATACTATAACTCGCATATGTATGTGACCCGTCAATAGTGCAGAACGCATATGTATGTGCCCTTCCTTCTTTCACCCTATGTAGACCTTCAGAAACTAGGGTTTTTGAAACTTCAACCTTCTAGCCCTTCAGACCCTTTCTACCTCTATCACATCCACTTGTGATTTGTCACTGCAATCTGCCTGTCACTGCCCAATTTTTGACATAACCAATCACAAACATATCTACACCATTCAACAATCTATGCATGATCCTCAACCATACACCATCACAGATCATGGATATCTCTCAATCAAAAGAGAAATGAACTACTCAACCAGCCAACTACCATATTCAGACATCAATAAAACCATACAATAATGCCTCAAGAATTCATCATATCATGAGTAAGTCCAAAAATCAATACAATATGTACCCATACCAGAACCTCTGTAGAATATCTAAACCTATAGAATACCGATCTGGAACTTGCTTCAGACTTCAGGAACCTGGCACCAACTCTCACTCAAGTTTTTCATGTTCTTTCCAAATGTATGCGCCATGATCTCCTTCAACCTGCGTATGTACGCTCCCTGGCCCATTGCATCCCACATACTACTTCATAAAACTAGGTTTTTTTGAGACTACGAAACTTTCGTCGTAAAAACCTCAAATTTACGAAACCTCTGATGTGTCCATGAGTACCTGCAATGAATCTTTCACTAGAATAGATCTTCAATATGCTCAAGAGATTCTCATACATAAGAGACCCTTCCTCTCTTATTTATACTTCTCAAGGTAGCTTCCTCTAGAAGTATCCACTTAACCACTTTGTCCACTTAGCCACTTTTTCCACTTAGCCACTTTGTCCACTTAGCTTGTCCACTTAACCACTTATTCCACAAATATTAAACTCTCCACTTCTAGTTGCAACTAATTTATTTTTAATTATTTTCTTGTTGCAACCACTTAACTCATGACTAACCACTTTGACTTGTCATATTATTCTAGGAGCATCTAGAATAATTTGACTTCTTTGACCTTCTATGGGATTCTAGACAACACACGAGGGTTCCCCAACTTCACATGGACATCACTCTCTAACCATGAGGAGTTAGGTGACGTTCCACATATCACCATAAATGGAATGATGAGAAATATCCATCTAGAATAGTGTCACTTACAAATTCACTGATCTTCATAACATTATTCCACAAAAAAACTTTGGGTTCCTTAACCACACTTCTAGGATGATTCAACCACTTAACCATTTGTAATTCACAAATCGTCTTCCTGTGAGAGATTTCACCATAAGAGGACCACTTTATATTTCATCCATTTGGTACTTCCTATCATCCATGACATGAAATCAATTATACAGCTCCTTCCTATCAACCAACACATCACTATTACACCTCTTGACATCAATTACATCAATCCTTTGAAATCAAATACATCAATGATACTATGACAAGAAATAAACCCTTTGACATCAATCACAACACAATGCAACAATATCCCCCTTTGGCATTGATGTCAACACCAACATTGATGTCAACACCAATAATTGATGGCCACATTTGGACATGGAAATACTCCTCATCAATATCCATATCTTCACATCAATGTGGCTATATCTCCCCCTTTGACATCAATGGCGAAGGGTTTATATCTTTGGAGCTGCTCCCCCTCACTGAATTGTCCCTGATGCTACTCCTCCTGGATGCACTATCCTCTAGGATGCTCTCTCCTTCTAATGAATCTCTCTCCCTTTCGACAAGGGTTATCACTCTGATTCAATGTTGATGAAAAGGTTTCCAATCATATATCCTTCTAGAATCATGTTGTTGCAACCAATCATGGGAAGAAGAATAACTCCCCCTGTGGATATGTCTCCCCCTATCTTCTCTACAAGATGAACAATATTCTACCATTGCAATTTGTTAATGCTTAACCAAAACATAGATCAACTGCTCAAGAATTATTTTCTCTTCTTATAATGATCCTTGGACCTATCCATGCATCAAAATTGTGCCATACCATATATCATGAAGCAAAAGATATATCAACAACGAATAGAGAATTATGAACAAAACATCAACCATGTACATCATGTGCCATATTATGTGGAAACCATGAACAACACCCATGTACAAAAACCATGTACATAAATACCATACCATAATATATCATAAATGGAGTGTATCAACCATATTCCTTTATCAACATACCAACCATGTGCCACAAACAAGTGTCATATCACTCATGATATGCCTCTATCATGAACTAAGTGCCACAAACCATGTGTCAAGAAATGTATCTCAACCATCAAGAATCAACCAAACATCTCAACTATATCATCCCATACATCATGTACCAAAAGGATATGCTAAACAAATAATACTAGTGGTTTACTTTAACCAAGTACTATCACCCACAATCATCTGCCATCTATAAGTGCATTAACCATGCACCAAAATTCAACAAGATGAACCATAATCAAGATGTGTTCCCATACATGTATGCCATATCAACCATAAACCATGTTCCAAGCATACTACTAACAAGTGCTTCTACAAAATAGCCAAGTATTTATGAATCATGCATCAACTATATATCAAGATAATATTCATCAATGATGTACAACATAACCACCTCATCAACTCATCAACTACATATCCCAATATGTAGCTAAACCACATGCCAAATGAATGCACCAAGACATCTAACACATATACCTATAAGATATATCAATGGAGCTTACATATGTACCATAACATATTTTCCTCAAAAACCATTCACTACAACAAGTACTAAGAAACCAATAGTACTTCTACACATGTACAAAAAGATGTGCCTCAATAGATTAATAATATACTTCTAGCTATCATCACATCAACAAGGTATATCTCATAGAAAAGGTGCCATAACTTCACTGACATAACCAACATTTTTCCTTAATAGAAAAAATCCTCAATCCACACTCTAGGGTTAGTACCATGCATCCAAGATAGGCATCAAGCATATGTTTCAACACTCAACCATGTGTCATCAACATACATACATAAAACAAACATGCAAGCATATAATCATGAAAACCTACAACAAACCATGCCATACCGTACAAAACATAGTTATACCATCAAACCATGTTGCAACTCATATGCATAACCTTCTTTTCCAAGGCTTTTACCACAGGTACGCGAACTGTTCCACATACAACTCGCATATGTACGCAAAATTTCTATAAGTCACCTCACGTATGTACGCAAATTCTTCCATAAGATCTTGCATATGCTTCAGAAAATGCCAAGATTGAGCTTGTCTCATGGATGCCATTCTGTTTCGGTTGTTTAGTCTTCTTCATCCACTTCCGAAGGTGTCTCATCTTCTCATAACTTGAGGTCTGGGCTTCCATCTTTTCAGAATTTTCTTCCTTCCTAACATCATGTGTTCTTCTTGCCATGTTATATGAAGCACTCTTCATGGACTATATTCTTGTGTTCAAGCAATCTTGGTATTTGTGGCCAAACCCACTACAACTGTAGCATATCCTAGTGTGACAATGAGCAACAATGTGTCCCACTTGATTACATCTCCAATACCTTAGGGTGTTATGAAACCTTCCGTCGTCTTTCCTTGATTAATTTATGCAATCCAAATCTTTGTGACCATATTCATTACATGAGAAGCAGTGACCACGAAAAACATTTTCATACCTTTGCTTTGGTGTCCACCTTGAAGGTGTCTCTCTTCTAAATTTTCTTTGAGGTGTAAATATGGATTCTTGATGTCTTCCTTTCTTTGTTCTTTTGAAATTTTCCTTTATTTTTGTATATGGTTGACTTACAACATCGCTTCCACCTTTTGAGAATGAAGAACTTACCTCGTGCTTCTTATAAGTGCTAACTTCAAGGTGAGAAACTTCCTTGTTGTATCCAAGACCTGATTTATCATTTAGAGATCGTTGGCTATCTAGGATCTCATCCAAGATTGTTGAGTTGTTAATGAACTTGATGTGAGTGTTTGACTTTTCTACTTTATTTCTAAGATCAACAACTTCATCTTCCAACTTATGGCATGGCTCTTCCTTTTCATTTATTTGATTTTTCAATAGTTCCTCTATCCTTTTGGCTTCTTCAATTTGGGTCTTCATATTAACATTAACTTCAAGACTTTTGCTAAGATCGTCATCTACCTTCTTCTTTTCTTTTTCTTGATTAATTATTTCATTCTTCAGTCTTTTGATCTCTTCTTCTTTTTCTTCTAATTGAGTCTTTTTAGTTTCTTCTTGTTCTTTGAGCATTTGATTTAGTGTCATGGTATGTATTGGGTAATTTTCTACGACTTCCTTGGTGTATTTTTCAAGATACTCAATAGAAATTGAATAACGTCTGATTTCACTGCTAACATCATCTAACTCAGATAAAACTTTTTCTTTAAGCTTCAACAACTCTTCTTCTTCATCTACACAAACTTTTACTATATTTTTTTCTTCATTTGTAGAGGAAAATTCAATATCATCACAATTAGAATTATTACAATCAGATGATTTTGGAGAGTCTTTACCTTCATTGTACTTGATGGAATTGTCTTCTTTTTCCCGATATACCTTCTCTAGCTTCATCTATAGATCCTTGGCAGAAGTACATTGTCCCATGCTTTCTATGATATAACTTGAGAGTCCATTGAAAATGGTCTTGAGAGCTAATGCATCATTCTTGTTTTCTTCCTTTTGAGCTACAAACTTTGACTTATTCTTCAAGGGAAATGATCCACCAATAACTTATTTCCAAACACCTACTCCCTTTTCTTTCAAATACCCTTTCATTTCTATTCTCCATGCTGAATAATCTACCTCATCAAAGATTGGAACTTCATCATCCATTTATGTGTCCATAGGTATCCTCCAAGCTTGTTAATGCTTATAGTGAAGGCATGCTCTGATACCAATTGTTGGGCACACCAACCACATTGAGAGGGGGGGGGGGTGTGAATCAGTGTAGAGATATTTTTACACTTCTTTACAAAACACCTTAGTTAGCAATCACCATTTACTCATTATTGATTACTTTAACCAATAAACATATCTCAAAAACAAACATCAACAATAAACCATCACCAGAAGGAAAAACATATATATGTATAAGTTTCTTTTGTATTATAGACTACAATCTTTGGGGTTTATTAGAATCAACTAAATAAAGCACCAACTCTCATTGCAAGACCCATCCTGCAGATCTCAACACCAACTAAGAAGAGGAATTGAATCCTCAAATAGAAGACCCATCTTGTAGACATAATCCAATCTGTCAAGAGGTACATGAACTATTTGTACTACATCCTATGTATGTACGCGACCTCTCAATAGTGCAGCACATGTATGCATGCTCTCTTCTTTTTGTCAGCCGACGTACACCTTCAGAAACTAGGGTTTCTGAAACTTCAAACTTCTGACCCTTCAGACCCTTTCTGCCTTTGTCACATCCACTTGTGATATGTCACTACAATATTCCTATCATTTCCCAATCTATGCCATAACCAATCACAAAAATATCTACACCATCCAACAATCTATGCATGCTCCTCAACCATACACCATCACAGATCATGGATATCTCTCAATCATAACATAAATGAACTACTCAATGAACCATCTACCATATTTAGACATAAATGCAACCATACAAGAATGACTCAAGCATTCATGATACCATGAGCAAGTCCAAAAATCAAGACAATATGTACCCATACTAGAACATATGTGGCAGATCTGAACATGTAGAATACCAATATGGAACTCGCTTCGGACTTCAGGAACTTGGCACCAACTCTCACTCAAGATTTTCATGATATTTCCAACTGTACACGCCTTGATCTCCTTCAGTCCGCATATGTACGCATCTTGATCCCCTTCATCCCACGTATGTACATGACCTAACCCACTACAACTCATGTACTACTTCAAAAAACTTGGGTTTTATGAACTTCTGATGTGTCCATGAGTACCTACAATGAATATTTCACTAGAATAGATCTTCAATATGCTCAAGAGATTCTCATACATAAGAGACCCTTCCTCTCTTATTTATACTTCTACAAGTATCTTCCTCCAGAAGTATCCACTTAACCACTTTGTCCACTTAGCCACTTTGTCCACTTATCCACTTTTCCTACTTAGCTTGTCCACTTAACCACTTATTCCACAAATAGTAAACTCTTCACTTCTAGTTGCAACTAATTTATTTTTAATTACTTTCTTGTTACAACCACTTAACTCATGACTAACCACTTTGACTTGTCAAATTATTCTAGGAGCATCTAGAATAATTTGACTTCTTTGACCTTCTAGGGGCTTCTAGACAACACATGAGAGTTCTCCAACTTCACATGGCCATAACTCTCTAACCGTGAGGAGTTAGGTGACATTCCACATATCACCGAAAATGGCATGATGAGCACTATCCATATAGAATAGTATCAATTACAAATTCACTGATCTTCATAACATTATTCCTCAAACAAAATTTGGGTTCCTTAACCACACATGTAGGATGACTCAACCGATTAACCATTTGGACTTCACAAAGTGTCTTCCCGTGAGGGATTTCACCATAAGGGGACCACTTTGGAGTTCATCCATTTGGTGCTTCCTATCATCCATGACATGACATCAATGATAGAACTTATTCCTATCAAACAACACATTAGTAAGACACCTCTTAACATCAATTACATCAATCCTTTGACATCAAATACATCAATGACAACATAATCAATAAATCAATGATACTATGACAAGATATCAACCATTTGAGTCTTGGCATCAATCCTTTGACATCAATGACAACACAATGCAATATAATACAAAATAGGAATGCTTCCTTCTTTTCCAACATTACCCAACAAGGTCACCACTATAAACACATGTTCTAATCCCCATGTGTGGCTTTAGGAATTGGTGATGACCCAAGGTTTATTCCACTAGAGGAAGTTCTAAAGGAGACAATGCAATGGTCCAACTAATACAACATAATTTCTGTTGGATTACTGAGAGGGGGGGTGAATTAGTAACAATGTAATTATAATCCTTTTTCTTCAAATGTTATATCAATGTATAATTATTATCCAATAATGAGCAGTAAGAAATAAACAATCACATCCATACATAGTACATGATCAAAATCTGGACCAGGGGTCAAAATTTTGCTCAAATTTCAAAGTGCTCGGAATGTGACGAAAATGGTGCCATTGTGTCCATCTCGTCTTCCTGATTCCGGCGGTATATTTTCTTTCGCAAACGGAGTCCGTATGAAGAAGATATCGCGATCTGTTCATCAAGCCAAACAGGCAAAAATTTGATGTTGATTGTACCTGTCCGTATAGTCCGTACAGGATACGTGGCAGGTCCGTACAGGACACGTGGCAGGCCCGTACAGAATATGTGGCAGGTCCGTACAGGACACGTGGCGACTCTAGGTGATGACATGTGTCAGGTAGATTTGGCTTTTTGGGCATACAGTTGGACCAATTCGAAGGTGACACGTGTCACCACTGGAAGGGTGACATGTGGCACAGGATGACGTCATCATCCTATGTGTCGGATGACATCAACAACATACATGGCGATGACGTGGCAAGGTTGACAGTGCGTACGGCAGCAACGCGTGGCAGTACGTGGTCCAATCGGAAAGTGACACGTGTCATGTTTGGGTTGGTTATAGAGGTGCCACGTGGCCCAGTCAAGGGCTGCCATGTGGCACCCCGTAATTGGCTATTGGTTTTGGAGTTATCAAAAGTTTTTGTGGTCGACCGGATTCGAACCGGTGACCTCCTCCACTGACCAAGAGTTTTAACATTATCCACCTAACCGTTGCACCGCCGTATGTTGGTTGTTATGAATGCGGGTTTGATTATATTTAAATTCGCATTGTTTACATTGGCGCGGGAAGGGTCGGGTCGGGGCTTAAGCCCCGACCCGTGGTTTCTTTTCACACCATAGAACCATGTATATATATAATATGCGCGCGGATTTAAATGCATGAATCAAAGTTTGTATTACCATATATATTATATGGTGTGCGTGGTAATGGTTAGCGCGGGGGTTTGAACCGTGACCCGTGACCGTTGTATAAACCATGTATGTGTGCGCGGGAGTTTCCACGGTTTTCATAACCGTCCGCCACATGTCATTCAACCATTTTCTTTGTGAACGGAGCCCTCTATTTGTAGATGCGCGTGGTCACCTTGACCCCCACATGCCCGAGAGCTTGGAGGTTAGGGGCTGGAGGCGCTCTAACCGTTCTATGGTTTGCACTGTTGGCGCGGTTGTGCCCGGTGCCAGGTTTTAACGCGTTTTGGGAGCGTGTTCTTGGTTGATGCACACAGAGGTGCGTTTTGGCGAACCAGTTTCAGAAAGCTTGAAGGAGGAAAATGGAGGAGGCCTAACTTCTTCATCTTTTGGCCGATTGAGGTGCTGTAAAAGCCCAGCTAGGGGTTTTTGGACGTGTTGGATCCATTGGTGCTATTTTCAAGGCCATTTGAAGACTTCTTCTGTAGGTTTTTCACCATTGAAGTTTCAGCAAGCTCCAGGGAGCTTGAAGCCCTCATTGATCGAGGACATGGTTTGGTGATCCTATGTTTGTTTTCTATGATTGAATAATCATGTTTGGCTAATTGATATGCTTTGAACACATTGGGACAGTTTTCAGAGGCTGTTGAGGAATTTTACAGGTGTTTTTTCCAAAGAGAAGCTCAGGGAAGCTTATGGCCACATGTAGAAGAGGTCATGCCCGGATGAGCCATGATCCGTTTTCAGAGTTCTATTAGTCATTTTTGGGGTTTTTATGTGTTCTGATATCAATGGTACAATCTGTTTTTCCATTGGAGTTGAGAAGCAGCTTGTAAAATAACTTTTGACTAATTAATCCCAGAGAACCAAGTCCATTGATGGAGGCTCAAGAAGATGTAGCCCAGAGGGGGGTGAACTCCTTTATCAACTTGTTCTTGTTGTGAGTTTGTTGGTTTATTTGATGCAAGTATTGTTGCTGTGTATTTATTTTAAGTACATATTTAACCATTTACAAGAACATTTCCTCATACATAAACATTTACAAGAAGATACATGAACTTAAAACATAAGTTTATTTTGCATATTTTAACACATGAAGCAAGGTCCTGTAAAGTTTATTTTAATGAAGTAGCGGGTGCTTGCATAGCATAACAAGTCAGCCTTCTATTTTCAGATCAGGTGGTATCAGAGCATAGTTTGTTTTTCTCATGTGTTTGCCATTGATAGCTTGAGATTTAGCTATTGGTTTTTGTGCAAGTTTTGTGTTGAAGTTTGATATATTGCAAAGATGGAGGAAGCTTCAAGCATTGATAGTTCTCATACATTTTCATTATCTAAAGAAGAGTTGCTAACTATGAGAGATTTGATGAAAGAGATGTGTGAAGACAGGAATAAGAACATTGCCCTTGAAGAGAAGTTGATGGCCATGAAGCAGGAGAAAGACCAGCTTTTGCAAAGGTTGCATGAGATGGAGATTCAACTCCATGAAGCAAAGGAAACCCTTACCAAGTATATGCATGAACATAAGGTATGCAATGTTAGTTTATCTTCTAATTCCTCTCAAGATGAATGTTTTGGTGGTTTTGAAAGTCACACAAGAGGAATAGGGTACAAGTTGTTATTTAAAATGGGCTATGAAGGTAGAGGTTTGGGTAAGCATGCACAAGGCATTGTTAAGACTATTGTTGTTGAAGAAAGACCCAAGTAATGTGGTCTTGGATATGAACAGCAAGATGGAGCAAATTCCAAAGTCGAGGAGACAAGGGAAAAAGTTCCAAGGATAAACTTTGTTTTAAGTTCACCTCCTCAAGAAGGCTTTAAAGGTGAAAGTTCAAGAACTTTTGTTGAAAGTTCAATCCCTCCAGCATGCAGGGCTTGTGTTCAAGATGAATGCGAATGTATGAAATGAAAGAGTTGTGACAGTGATGAGGACAATAACACTGTTGATGATGTTCAAAGGAGAGCTTGTAACTCTTCAAATTCACCTCCTCAAAGAGGCGATAAAGGTGAATGTTCCAGGTATAATTTTGCTTATCATTCAGTTGCATTTGATTATGTTAAGCATGATAGATTTATATGTAAAAATGGAAGAAAGAATCCATGTACGTATTGTGGTTTGTATAACCATCATGTTTCAAAGTGTTGGAAAAGATTGGCCAATTTCAGGAAACTTTACAAGCAAAGACAGCATGAAAAGAGGATGCAAAAGGTTTGCACTCATTGTCAGAAGCGGGGTCATCTGATTGACCAATGTTGGACGTTACATCCAACTACTCATCCACAACACAAGAAGCAAATGGATAAAGAGTTTGGCAAGAATGGAAGTGGAGATTCCATCATCGATGTGAATCAAGATGATTCACAAGAGGACGATGTTCAGCAGGAGAAGTCACCGTTGAGTTGGCTTGGTAAGAAATGGTTGGATTTCTTGAGCAAGTAAAGATTGCATTTCTCTATTGTAAATGCACTTTTCAGCGTTATGTGTGCATTTATGGGAAGCATAATAAGTTACAACCATGTATCTTTTTCATTTCAACTCTTATGTACCCACATTTTTCGGGGTTGTACTTATGTTTGTACTGGAAGGAGAGTTGAAGAGTCATGAACATGCATTTGTTTTTATGTATGTGTAAGCAATGAACCTAGTAATGGTTCATCATGAGTGATTCATGATTGTTGCATGATTATGTATCATGTTTGTCGACTTGTCAGTTTGGGAAGGTCGAGATGTTCAATGAGTTTCGACTGATGTTGATGATTTTCTGACGACTATGTTGTGTTGATCGTGTTGTTCGACTTGTGTTTAGTCGATGGTGTTTATTGACTTGAAAGTTGATTTTGAAAACGCCATGTGCTTTGATAAAGTATGAGATGCGACAGTTTGTTTGAAGAACAAAAGATTTTGTTGGCATCGTTTTTAATCTTGTATGATTTGTTTTCAAGATTGATGGTTTTCTTGGCTTGTGACAAGATGTCGCAGGAAGGTTTTTGCAGCCATTGGAGTGTTGATTTTGTTGAATCCAAAGAGTTAGAAAGAGGGACTTGATTCTCAGTGGGAAGGTTGGTAGTCTTCCAAGCACAGAGAGAACAGTGGGTCAGCAGCAACCAGAGAGCAGTGTTTGAAGGACATAGTCAGTTGCAGTGCACGACATGTCAGAGTATTCAGGTGATTGTCGAAAAGATGTTGATATAACTTGAAAGAAGACAGATAAGCTTTTGTGGGTCCAAAAGCCTTTCAGTGGGAAGGTGTGATCAAAATATGGACCAGGGGTCAAAATTTTGCTCAAATTTCAAAGTGCTCGTAATGCGACGAAAATGGTGCCATTGCGTCCATCTCGTCTTCCTGATTCCGGCGATATATTTACTTTCTCAAACAGAGTCCGTATGAAGAAGATATCGCGATCTGTTCGTCAAGCCAAACAGGCAAAAATTTGATGTTGACTGTACCTTTCCATACATGACACGTGGCAGGTCCGTACAAGACACGTGGTAGGTTCGTACAAGACACATGGCAAGTTTGTACAGAATACGTGGCAGGTCCGTACAGGACACGTGGCGACTCCAGGTGATGACACATGTCAGGCATATTTGGCTTTTTGGGCGTACGGTTGGACCAATTTGGAGGTGACACGTGTCACCACTGGAAGGGTGACACATGGCACAGGATGACGTCAGCATCCTACGTGTCAGATGACATCAACATCATACGTGATGATGACGTGGCAAGGTTGACAGTGCGTACGACAACGACGCGTGGCAGTACGTGGTCCAATCGGTAAGCGACACGTGTCATGTTTGGGTTGGTTGTAGAGGTACCACGTGGCCCAGTCAAGGGATTCCACGTGGCACCCCATAATTGGCTATTGGTTTTGGAGTTATCAAAAGTTTTTGTGGTCAACCAGATTCGAACCGGTGACCTCCTCCACCGACCAAGAGTTTTAACATTATCCGCCTAACCGTTGCACCGCCGTATGTTGCTTGTTATGAATGCGGGTTTGATTATATTTAAATTCACATTGTTTACATTGGCGCGGGAAGGGTCGGGTTGGGGCTTAAGCCCCGACCCATGGTTTCTTTTCACACCATAGAACCATGTATATATATAATATGCGCACAGATTTAAATGCATGAATCAAAGTTTGTATTACCATATATATTATATGGTGTGCGTGGTAATGGTTAGCGTGGGGGTTTGAACCGTGACCCGTGACCATTGTATAAACCATGTATGTGTGCGCGGGAGTTTCCACGATTTTCATAACCGTCCGCCACATGTCATTCAACCATTTGCTTTGTGAACGGAGCCCTCTATTTGTAGATGCGCATGGTCACCTTGACCCCCACATGCCCGAGAGCTTGGCGGTTAGGGGCTGGAGGTGCTCTAACCGTTCTAGGGTTTGCACCGTTGGTGCGGTTGCACCCGATGCCAGGTTTTAATGTGTTTTGGGAGCATGTTCTTGGTTGATGCACACAGAGGTGCTTTTTGGCGAACCAGTTTCAGAAAGCTTGAAGGAGGAAAATGGAGGAGGCCTAACTTCTTCATCTTTTGGCCGATTGAGGTGCTGTAAAAGCCCAGCTAGGGGTTTTTGGACATGATGGATCCATTGGTGTTGTTTTCAAGGCCATTTGAATACTTCTTTTGCAGGTTTTTCACCATTGAAGTTTCAGCAAGCTCCAGGGAGCTTGAAGCCCTCATTGATCGAGGAGATGGTTTGGTGAGCCTATGCTTGTTTTCTATGATTGAATAATCATGTTTGGATAATTGATATGATATGAACACATTGGGACAGGTTTCAGAGGCTTTTGAGGACTTTTGCAGGTGTTTTTTCCAAAGAGAAGCTCAGGGAAGCTTATGGCCACATGTAGAAGAGGTCATGCCCGGATGAGCCATGATCTGTTTTCAGAGTTCTATTAGTCATTTTTGGGGTTTTTATGTGTTCTGATCTCAATGGTACAGTCTGTTTTTCCATTGGAGTTGAGAAGCATCTTGTAAAATAAATTTTGACTAATTAATCCCAGAGAGCCAAGTCCATTGATGGAGGCTCAAGGAGATGTATCCCGGAGGGGGGTGAACTCGTTTATCAGCTTGTTCTTGTTATGAGTTTGATGGTTTATTTGCTGCAAGTATTGTTGTTGTGTATTTATTTGAAGTACATATTTAACCATTTACACGAACATTTCCTCATACATAAACATTTACAAGAAGATACATGAACTTAAAACATAAGTTTATTTTGCATATTTTAACACATGAAGAAAGGTCTTGTAAAGTTTATTTTAATGAAGTAGAAGGTGCTTGCATAGCATAACAAGTCAGCCTTCTATTTTCAGATCAGTACACTAATGTTTTACATGGAAATCCAAATCTGGAGAAAACCATGAAATGCTTTTTCTTATATGTCTTGAAGAATTACATTCATTGGAAGCACCAACTTCCTTTGTTTTCCAGTTACAACTGGAAGGAGGCTCCAACCCCTTAGTTTCTCAAGCTACAACCTAAAGGAAGCTCCAACTCCCCGATTCTATGGTTGCAACTAGAAGGAGGCTACAACCCCCTATGTTCTCTGGCTACAACCAGAAGGTGGCTACAACCACCTGTCCTTGCCTCGTCCCACCACCCTGAAGTAGAAGTAGAATGATGGAACCACTGTCACACTATCACTGTGAGATATACCATTGTAAACCTGTACCAATAAATCTAAACCATGCATCAACAATGCATCAACCTGTACCTCAACCTGTACCATAAACAAGTGCATCAACCATGCACAAACCTGTACCTAACAACTTGTAATCAACCTGTACCATAAACAAGTGCATCCAACCATGTACCAAGTATGTACCAATCATGTGTTAACTACTCATCAACTATGACTCATCAATATGTACCAACATCATCAACTATACACCTCATGTATGTGCCAACTCATCAACTACTTGTCTCAACGATGTACTCAACATGTACCTCAACCAAAATCCCTCATCAATTTTATAATAAAAATATGATTTGTAGCTCTGTCATAGACCTAGTGTATATGATAACAGTCCTACAAACCTTCCTTAACTTTAACAACAAGAGACTAGCATTTTCATCAAACTTTTCTTTAGTCTCACATGCCTAGTTTTGGATTAGTCAACAACCCTAACTTGAAGTAATCATAAATTTGAACCTGTAATTTATAAAGGTATGAAACTAATACACAATGTTATTCAGTGTGTTTTATGCAATTCCTCTAGGTGTCACTACTTGGAACCTATCATAAAATGAGTTATAGAGAAAATGACATACCTTGCTGAATTCTGGCTTATTCTAGAGAGCGACCTTGTAGAGGGTTCCCCGCAAAAAATATTAGTTTAATTGATCTGAAATTGTTACACAACATAATAAAGACTGTACCCTAACCAACACATTTGGTATCACTGAATTTGGATCTGTTATGAAGAAGTTATGACGTTTTTACCCAAAACACATGTTTTTGACTAGTTTCGGGACTAGCCACAAACCCTATTTTCCACGGAGTGTAACTCCCAAAATAAAACGACCCACAATCTTAATGTTTTACCACAGATACTTGGGTATGATTTATCAATTTCATAGCAATTTCATGGTCTGAATCATTATAGAAAAAACGTTATAGCGAAAATGTTGAGATGACCTGTAAATAACATACCTTAGAAAGCACCATCAAAAGAATTTATCCTTCCTTGCATTTCGGCATTCTTTTCTTCACCTTCCTTTATAAATTAGGCTTAGATATCCTTGTTTACCATAGAAACCTATAGATATTCAATATGCTCAAGTGTGATTAAAATTATAGAGCCTTGCCTCTTATTTATACTCTCCAAGTAGCTTCCTTAAAAACATCTTCTAGGTCACTTGGCCCACTTTCCTTATTTTAGGGTTAACCCACTTCTAATTTCTCCATTAAATTTATTAT